>WBZZ01003201.1:0-205000 GCA_019918135.1 Paulinella micropora
ACGAGAACACAGACACCAACGAGATCTCCCAGCATCTCAACCACCGCGACGCCTTCCGTCAGCGACCAAAGCATTACCCCGGGTCCAGTACCACAAATTCACTCACTGTCACTTATAATAATCTCTATCTCGTCCAGTGCCCTAGTTTTGTTAACAGAGATAATTGGGATCCGTCTCTGGGTACTTATTACGGTGACCAGTTCTCGGTTTCCTTGACGAACTATGTCTCGCCTAACAGAGTTACCGTCACAGTTACACGTCTGGACAGTAGTGGGGGGGGGAGTGGTCCTGAAGATTTACGTGCAGGGGATACATTCTGTAGTAAAGTAGGGAGCGACTGCACGCTCGCGCCGCTTACATGTCGCAACGAGTACGCCGTCGCTTACATTAATTTAGTTAACGAGAAGAGCGGGGCAGCTCCGACTGGTACTTATTAAGACTTGGCTTTCACTTGCAATGGGTATTATACATATATATATTTAATACTGAAAGGGTGTGAGAAACTGTATTGATAGCCAGAGTAAAAGCAAGGGTTGAAGTTGCTATCCAACTTGCTGAATCATTGGCCGGCAATGCCTTTTTCTCGCAACAAAACATCTGATGATGGCTGATAGTGTCTGTTTCCAGCCTAGCTTTCCTGCTGACCAACCCTGTACTTTCTTAGCCTTCCCCCCACACTCTCATTGCTAGTAGCACACGCCTACCACACGTAGTGGTTATCCCTGGCGAGTTCCGGGGTGGTGCGCTTGCGCCAGAGTGGTGTGAGGGTAGCAGAGTTTGCGGGGAGGTAAGAGGGTACCATAGGCTCTGAGGGAGGGAGGAAGGGTGTCTGTCTTACCGGCAGGTAAACGCCACTGGGGGAGAGCGCCGTGCGCCCCCCCCCCTCTCCCCTTCACTCACTGCCCCCCTCCCGAGCTTACTCGGTGTCGCTGCCGCCGCCTGCCCCGTCGTCGTCGGAGCTGCCGTCGCCCGGCCGGTGGTCTTCGCAGACGAGGGCCAGCGAGTTGCCCACGACGGCGGCTGCGGGCGCCTGGCACACGTGGCAGCTGCCGTTCAGCAGGCGCCGGCACAGTTGCAGCTCCGCCCGGGAGCAGACGTAGCACATGCCCTGCCACGCCGGGAACACGAAGAAGCGCGCCACCTGGTAGCAGCGCCGGCCGGGCACATCCGTGGCGCAGAGTAGGTAACTCCCGTCCAGTTGGTAGCCCTTCTTGCTGAGGGCCTCGGTGTAGCCCATCAGCGTGCCACACGCATGGCAGCCCCCTTCGGTGCCGTCCTCGAACAGCTGGTACTTGTTGCGCCGGGCGCAGCCCTCCCGCACACAAGTCCACGTCCTACGCCACAGACACGCACAGACACGCTCAGGCTTATAGAAACACGCGTGCAGCTACCGAGCCACCCGCACACGCACACACAGAGAGAGAGAAAGCGTTAGAAAGAGAGAGAAGAGAGGAGGAGGAAGAAGAGGTGAGTGGACTTTTTCGACTGTCGGTACATGACGAGGCCGGAGATGGTCCTACAGGGAACACGACAGCGGTGGCACACCAGCACACACGCACACCAACGGGCACAGCAGTGTCAAGCAGCAGCGACGGGGCGCCCGCGGGCGACGGCCAAGAGGGACCGAGAGTTCAGGAAGGACGCCTCGGCCGCGCGCTGCTCACTCTCCCAATCGATGTCCCCCCCGGCCGGGCGCGGGGCCTTGCAGCCTGGTAGCGGCCGGCGCGGCACCTTGCCGCCTGGTAGCGGCAGGCGCGGGGCCTTGCCACCTAGCAGCGGCCGGCGTGGGACCTTGCCGCCTAACAACGGTCTGGCCGTCGAGTCGCCTGGGGGTGTGTGCGCGCCTGGCCTGCGTCACCGCGGTAGAGCTTCGACTCCCGCTCTGCCTTGGCCTCTGGGTACAGCTTCGACTCCCGCTCTGCCTTGGCCTCGGGGTACAGCTTCGACTCGCGCTCTGCCTTGGCCTCGGGGTACAGCTTCGACTCCCGCTCTGCCTTGGCCTCGGGGTAGTAGTACTACTACAGCTTCGACTCAGGGTAGCACTGTGCGCCGTGTGTAAGCAGCTGGTCCACTTCGTCCGGCGGGTCGTAAGGCATACGGCCCCGCGGATATCTAGGCTGGATGCAGGCTCCCGGGCTGCCCGGGTCTAGGGGCGCGGGCTCCACTGGGAGCTGTCCCACTGGCCAAAACAGACAGAGAGCATGAGCGACTGAACCTCTGTCGCAGCCGGCGCGGCGGGCGGGGCAGCAGCAGCGACAGAGCGCAATGGACCGGTAGGGGGCGAGCCGAACAGCAGCGGCAGCGGGGAGACTGGTGACAGCCCTGACAGCCAGGGTGTGCGTATACGGCTGTGCGGCGTGGAGCGTGTGTGTGTCGGAGAGCGTGCCTGCAAGGGGAGGGGCGGGCACTAGGTTTGGGGGCAAGAGTACCCGACAGGTAGATTTCCAGGGGCGATGCGAAGCGCACCCCCGGCCAGCCAGGGCCCGGCGGAGGGGCGCCCTCCACGCCGGCCGGGGTGCTAGCGCTCTGCTCACTCGCGGGCGGTGCGTCCTGGGCAGGCGGCTCGGGGGACGCTAGCTCCGCCCCCCGGCCTCCGCCGGGTGCACCCTCGACCTCCGGGACACCCTCCTCTGAGCTGTCGGACTCCTCTGAGCTGTCAGAGTCCTCCTCATCCTCCAGGGCACCCCCCCTAGGCTCTCCGGCTCGGACTCCACTTCTTCTAGTTCCTCAAGCACTGCTTCTTCCTGAGCCCGCGCGTCGACCGCCTCCGAAGCCACGGCCCCCGCTCCCTCCTCGCCCCGCGCGTCGGCCGCCCCCTAAGCCACGGATTCCGCTCTGGCTCCCTGCGCGTGTGCCGACGGAGCCGGGGACTCTGCTCCCTCGTCCCGTGCGTAGGCCGCCCCCGCAGCCACAGGCCCCGCTCCCTCGCCCCGTGTGTGTGCCGACGGAGCCGGGGATTCCGCTCTCTCTCCCTCGCCCCGTGCATGTGCCGCCCCCGCAGCCACGGGCCCCGCTCCCTCGTCCCGTACGTAGGCAGCCCCCGAAGCCACAGACTCCGCTCTCTCTCCCTCGCCCCGTGCATGTGCCGCCCCCGCAGCCACGGGCCCCGCTCCCCCGCCCCGTGCGTGTCGACGAAGCCAGGGACTCCGCTCCCTCGTCCCGTACGTAGGCAGCCCCCGAAGCCACAGACTCCGCTCTCTCTCCCTCGCCCCGTGCATGTGCCGCCCCCAGCCACGGGCCCCGCTCCCCCGCCCCGTGCGTGTGCCGCCCCCGCAGCCACGGGCCCCGCTCCTTCGTCCCGTGCGTGTGCCGCCCCCGCAGCCACGGGCCCCGCTCCCTCGTCCCGTACGTAGGCAGCCCCCGAAGCCACAGACTCCGCTCTCTCTCCCTCGCCCCGTGCATGTGCCGCCCCCGCAGCCACGGGCCCCGCTCCCCCGCCCCGTGCGTGTGCCGACGAAGCCAGGGACTCCGCTCCCTCGTCCCGTACGTAGGCAGCCCCCGAAGCCACAGACTCCGCTCTCTCTCCCTCGCCCCGTGCGTGTGCCGCCCCCGCAGCCACGGGCCCCGCTCCCTCGTCCCGTGCGTGTGCCGCCCCCGCAGCCACGGGCCCCGCTCCCTCGTCCCGTGCGTGTGCCGCCCCCGCAGCCACGGGCCCCGCTCCCTCGTCCCGTGCGTAGGCCGACGGAGCCGGGGACTCCGCTCCCGCGTCCCGTACGTAGGCAGCCCCCGAAGCCACAGACTCCGCTCTCTCTCCCTCGCCCCGTGCATGTGCCGCCCCCGCGGCCACGGGCCCCGCTCCCTCGCCCTGTGCATGTGCCGCCCCCGCAGCCACGGGCCCCGCTCCCTCGTCCCGTACGTAGGCCGCCCCCGCGGCCACGGGCCCCGCTCCCTCGCCCCGTGCGTGTGCCGACGGAGCCGGGGGCTCCGCTTCCTCGTCCAGTGCGTCGGCCGCCCCCGAGGCCACGGGCCCCGCTCCCTCCTCACAGCGTGCGTCCGCAGACGAGGCCACGGGCTCGACTGGCTCGGGCGGGGTCTGGCGCTCGAAGATGTTGTTCAAGACCCGACGGGGCCGGCGGGGCGGAGCGTAGAGAAAGTCGGGGGCCCAGTGCTTAGGCCGGCCAGCTACTGCTGCCAGGCGGGCAGAGCGTGGCCGTCCTTACCGGGCCGAGGCGGGGGTCGGCAGGCGGCCCTCGGTGCGGCTGCTGTCAGTCTGCAACAGCCAGCCAGCCACAGCACACCGTGAGTTGCACGAGGGGCACGCTCTTGCCTGCCTAATCCTTCACCCTCTGGCTGCTCCCGCCCGCAGACAACACACACTGCTGCCGCCACCCTCTTTGCTCCAGCCCTGGCCTCTGCTAACAAGGAAAACAGACAGCGCGGGTAGTACCTCTGGGGTGGCAAGGGGAGCGGGCACCGGTCCGCCTGGTGTGATGAACGGTGTCCGCGCACTGGACTTCTTGTGTTCCCTAGCAGCCGCACGCCGTCTGCGTCCGGCGACCGTACCCTCCGGTTGCCCCTCGGGCGCCAGTGATGGGTGGTTGAACGTGCTCGGATCGCCCTAGAGGACCGTCGTCCTCTGCGGCTGGACATCAATGAACCTGTGCAGCACAACCAACAATAGTCAAGTCAACGAGAGAGAAGCATGACCCGCCACACTGTCCCTTCACTGTCCACCCCCTTCCTCCCAACCGAGGTCTGTCTCTGTCCCTCTGCCTGTGTGTTGTATCTCTCTCTCTCTCTGTGTCTCTCTGCCTGTGTGTATGTCTCTCTGCCTGTGTGTATGTCTCTGTGTGTGGGTGTGCCTCTGTGTGTGTGTCTCTCTGTGTGTGTGCCTCTCTCTGTATCTCTTCCTCCCTCTCCAGCACAGAGCAATGTAACGAGTGCAGAATAGACAAGAGCAAACTATTTCAAGAACTCGGAGGTGACGGTTGCTTCTTCAAGAACTTAAAGGATAACGGCTAGCACAAGCGAGCATAACCGACAGATCGAAGGTGCACCAAGAAAGCCAGACGCGTCTACCCCCTCTTTCGATCTCCCTCTAGCCATGGAAGCACACGAGCCAGGGCAGGCTGACGAGCCAGGGCAGGCAATAGCAGACATTGCTACAGTGGTCTCGGGTAAGAAAATCCTCAAGCTCCCAGACTAGCCTCCCCGTTTCGAGTGAGTTCTTAATCAGACCCTCCATTGCCAACCATTCCTCTTCTTGACAGCACTACACTAAATCCTGGTTATGTTCCTGGCCACCACACCGCTTGCTCTGCTGGCATATGTAGTGCCTGAACTTGCTGCAAAGAGCAAGCTTCTAAGAAAAGAGCTTCTGTCCCAGGTACATGCACGCTCTAGCTTGTGGCTGGCTTAGGAGCAAAAGCGGGCCAGAAAACCTGTTTTTTCCGGTAGGTCTTGCTGATTCGAAACGGGCCGGAAGCCCGTCTTTTCCGGCCCGTTTTCGAACCGAAACGGGCCGGAAGCCAGTCTTTGTCCGGCCCGTTTTCGAACCGAAACGGGCCGGAAGCCCGTCTTTGTCCGGCCCGTTTTCGAACCGAAACGGGCCAAAAGCCCGTCTTTCCGTCCGGCCCGTTTCCGAACCGGAACGGGCCAAAAGCCCGTCTTTCCGTCCGGCCCGTTTCCGAACCGGAACGGGGCCGGCAGCCTCTTTCTTTCGGTCTGTCTCTGGCACTTTTCTGAGCCGATTCTCGCTGCTCTAAAAAACACCGCTCTTGCGGAACCTTTGCTAGTCCTTCGATTGACTGTGTGTTATGTAGTGTACGGCTGTAAACAAGGTGTCACTGGAGGCGAGAGCAAAGGGGAGTGCACAGTGTGAACAGTCGTATTGTGGTGTGCAGAGGGCTAGTGTAGCTATTTTACCCACCTGGCCTGGGGATGCAGTTTTTCGTTAGGCAAGAAGTGAAGGGTTCGTTGGCGCAGGCCGCTGCTTCTACCCAGGAGCTCGTCCATATTGTCGGAGTCGCTTACTTAGCTAGCAGCGCCACTTCTCTATTTCACGGCAAACGTTGTGTAGTGGAGGGCGCTGCTGGGAGCCTATGGTCTTGCTTTGTCTGCATCTCTGTCTTTCACCTTTCTCGCTCTCACTGCTGTGGCTGTCACACGTTGTGGTCACTGGTTGTGCTAGTGCAGCAAGTGCTGGCGGGCTTTCCTGTACCCAAGTGCGACAAGACTCTGCGTGAATTCCGGAACAGGTTCTTTTCACTCGTGCTAGGCCAGCTTCAGTACTACCTGGTGCTTCTTAGGTGTATCCTGTTATTTTACGCCTGGGACCAGGAAGAGCTGACACGAAGACTGTTGTCTTTTGTCACTACCCAGAAGCACCGAGACGTATTCTCTTTGTTCGTTTCTGCCTGCTTGCGTGGTAACAACGTCTGTCTTTCTCTCTCTCATGGCTACCGCTGTTGTCTCCCTTGTGATTGCTGCCGGTGGCTAAAAAGTGAGCGCACTTCAGCAGGCCCTCGTACAAGCAGCGGGAGCTGAAACACTGGCGTGCCTCGAGTACCTAACCGAGCACACCCAGGTTCTCTTCTCGTGGCAGCTACTTACTTCCGATTGGCAGTTGTGTGTAAGATCTGCTGTGCTGCGTGTAGGGGGGCAAACCCTGGACTGTCGCCTCGGTTGGTGCCTATCTGGCGGATAGGAGCACCTCTACTGGCTGGCCGCTGCTGCCAGCCAGAGAGCCTGTCCTAGTGGACGAGTGCGGTACGGTGCCCGCACTTGCCACCACTGTCGTCCTAGCCTTGGTTTGGTGGTCAGGACTGTGTATAGCTCCGAACCCCGCTACCGGTGGGCTGGACCTGCAGACCCTGGCTATGCTGGTGCAGGGCGATATGATTATCCTGGGTAGTCGCACGTTCCGGTTCTACCCACCGCCTACGTACCTACCGCACAAAAACACCTGGCCGTTTAGGCACAAGCTGCGTCTGGACGAGCAATGGCGCCAACGCGCACAGGCCCAAGAACAGGGAGACCTGCACGCGCAAGGAGACTTATCTGCGTTTCTGCAAGGCGTGCAGCTCGGGGGCTGGAACGCTTGCGACCCCCTGCTCCCTGCGCTGTACAATGCCCGGACCAGGGTAACCCCAAGCTAGGGTTTGCTGCCTGTACTAACTCTACTTTTGCTTGGCAGGTAATGAGCTTGCTAGGCTACGAACCACAGCCTGTATTAATTATAGCCCGCACGGTCCACCCGCAGGAGTTCATTTACGTGAACTACGGCAGCGCTTTTTGGGAGGAGCAGAGGCCTCTCTAAGAGAAGAGAACTATACGTTCTGACTACAGGGCACGTAGTCCCAGAACATTCGGAGACACAATGTTCCATGAGTACACCACCGGTTCATAATAAACTTAAGATATTATGCTAGAGCCTTTGGGGAGCAGCGCCGGCCTGTATAACCGCTCGGAAGCTAGCTTAAGCACAGAGCCTGTTTGGCGAGAGAACCGGTCCCTCCGGAAGGATCCGGATAGAAAGAACGGCCCGGCTTAGGACAACACACGCGCCTCTCTTGCAGTGTTCTTCTTTGGCCGAACGAGTACCGGTTGTATTAATCTTGGTCGCATATCCTGGTACGGCTAACGTTCCTTCCGTGTGTTGTCTCTGTCTGTCTAGCCGTACAGAGGCTAGCTTTCGTGGATCTGTGTGCCCCCCCCTGGCGATGTGTAGTCGGCGAGGGGCACACAGGAGTATGTAGGTGTTGTTCTTAAAGTCTTTTCTTCGCTACTATCTTATTATTGTTCTTCTTATTATTACCTGTCTGAGGTAACAATGATCATTGCTGCTGTGTCAATCAGAATACTCATACCACGTGTGACTGCTATGCTTGTTCTTATATCCGTTAGTTAGCGTCCTGGTTAGTATCTATTATTATCGTCGTTTTGTTATTCTATCATCTAGGTGTCTTACTATCCGTTTTTATCTGCATCCTTGTTTCTCTCTCTCTCTCTCTTGCAAGAGAGCGTAGTGTACGTAGGTATGTGTGTACACGCATAAATAGATATAAGAATCCATACACACAGAAATAGACACAGAAAGGCGCGCACGTGTAAATCCTGGTGTGTGTGCTTGTAATTTTAAGTCGTGGAGGTATGTGAGCAGCAGACAGCGTGTTAGTCCGACCTAAGGTAGACGACGCACCCCACGGGCAGGTGCCGGCAAGCACGCTAGCAACCGTAGCTCAGGCTTTTCAGACGATAGCACACTCAGGTTCTAACATTTATCTTAATCGCAACGCTAACAAAGGAGGTACTTGTCGCAGTGGATGCCTAGCCGCGCGTCGTTGCTGAGCCTCCCTGGGGGCCGAGACGCACGACAGGTGTTACCCCACTCTAGACAGCCTGGGTACTCAAGGCTACGCACACCGGAGACACAGCCTCGGGTCGGATCGCTGCACGGTTTAGGTGACCGGACGCCCTCGGCTGGTTCCTATGGACCGTCAGAATACCCAAGCGCACCACACTATGCTAGCTTTGCGATTAGACTGTCGTTAGTGTTAGAATGTGTATTGTCGAGAGGCCCAAAGACTGACAGACTGCTAGGCACTGCCGGTTATTACGAGAAGCATTCATCAGTTGTGGCTAGGAAGGGAGTAACCCCTCTCGCTGCAACATATGTAACGTAACTATGTCCATGTGCGTACACATACAGACGCAAATAGATAAGAACACGTATGTACACAGACTTGCACACATCGGCCTACGTACACAGGCCTACATACATGCCCACATACAGACATACACAACCTACATACAGACACGCATAGAAAGAACATACGTATATACTTACACACATACTTGCAGACACGAGTTCCTGAATACAGACAGACACGCAAAGCATATCTGCATGCGTACAGGCGTACATACACGCGTAGTCACACATAAGCACATGGATACGTACTGCTACCTACGTACATCTCAGACAGACATACCGCTACCTACGTACATCTCGGACAGACAGATATATTGCTACAGACGTACATCCCATGCTACGAACGGACGTACACAGAGGTACACACAGAATTGTACGTACATATACACAACAGGTATGTATAAGTACACTTAGGCAGGCAGAATAACAATAGCAAGAACAATAGTAAGCTTCCTCAGGCTGTGGCATTGCAGGTGCAGATCCCGAACAAGTGTTTGTAATAGTAATAATGACAATGACAATAATAAAGTATGTGTGACGGAGTAGCAGTAGTACGAAGGGAAGGCAGAGGAGCAGTAGTAGACGACGTGAATACGAGCAGCAACAGTAGTACGAGTAATAGTGGTAGCAGCAGCAGTAGTATGAACCGAAGAGGGGAGAATAGTAGTAGTGGCAGTGATAGCAGTGGTTAGCGGTAATCGCAAGAAGAAGGGAAGTAATGATTATGATAATACCTAATAATCATATTGATAATCCTAATAACAATCAAGGAGTAGTCAGGAGATGAGTGCTAGTAAAGGGAGGCGTAGCAGTGGGAGTCAGTAGGGAGAAAGGAAGCAGTAGTGGAAGGACGAAGGGAAATAGCGGAAGTAGAAAGAAATAGGATTAGCAAAAGTAGTACGAGTAATAGTGGTAGCAGCAATAGTAGGCACAGACACACATACACGGACACATACATCGTGGCACCTGCATTCATACATACAGACATACACACAGGGCACGTATACATTCCCAATAACACGGGCACACACACACACATAGATTCTACATACATGCATACATAAATACGTTTGTGTGTATGCAAGTATATACGGAAAACAGACTGGACACTGTACATCCTTCAGACGGATAAATAGGTAAATAGGTGGATATAGATATAGATAGACAGAAAGACTGACGGATAGACAGACAAATAGATAGATAGGCAGACAGACAGATAAATAGACAGACAAATGGATAGATAGATAGACAGACATACAGGTAAATAGACAGACAACTGAATAGACAGACGGATGGACAGATAGTCAGATAGATAGATAGACAGACAGATGGATAGATAGGCAAGCAAACGGATAGATAGACAGACAGATAGATAGATAGACAAAGACAGACAGATGAATAGACAGACAAATAGATAGATAAACAGATGGATACTATTAGATAGACGAGCAAACAGATAGATAGACAGACAGACCGAGAGATAGACAGACAGACAGATAGACAGACAGATAGACAGATAGATAGACAGATATGTTTGGTCTACCAGCTCTACATATCTGAAGACATAGGCATCCATTGATAGATAGACAAATAGATAGATGGATAGACAGACAGATAGACAGATGGATAGATAGACATAGACAGATAGACAGACAGATAGATAGATGGACAGGCAGATAGACAGACAGACGGACAGCCACACAGACAGGTAGACAGACAGACCGAGAGATAGACAGACAGACAGATAGACAGACAGATAGATAGACAGATATGTTTGGTCTACCAGCTCTACATATCTGAAGACACAGGCATCCATTGATAGACAAATAGATAGATAGACAGACAGACAGACAGACAGATGGATAGATAGACATAGACAGATAGACAGACAGACAGATAGACAGACAGATAGATAGACAGATATGTTTGGTCTACCAGCTCTACATATCTGAAGACACAGGCATCCATTGATAGACAAATAGATAGATAGACAGACAGACAGACAGACAGATGGATAAATAGACATAGACAGATAGACAGACAGACCGAGAGATAGACAGACAGACAGATAGACAGACAGATAGACAGGCAGACAGATAGATAGATGGACAGGCAGATAGATAGATAGACAGACAGACAGATAGACAGATGGATAGATAGACAGATAGACAGACAGATAGATAGATGGACAGGCAAATAGATAGATAGACAGACAGACAGATAGACAGATGGATAGATAGACATAGACAGATAGACAGACAGACAGATAGACAGATGGATGGATAGACATAGACAGATAGACAGACAGCCAGACAGATGGATAGATAGACGTAGCCAGATAGACAGATAGATACACACAAGCAAACAGATAGACAGACAGAGATAGACAGACAGATAGACAGACAGATAGACAGATAGACAAATATGTTTGGTCTATCAGCTCTGCATATCCGAAGACACAGGCATCCATTGACAGACAGACAAATAGATAGACAGACAGAGACAGATAAATAAATAGGCAGACAGATAGACGAATGGACAGAAATAGACAGACAGATAGACGGACAGATACACAGGTAGAAAGAAAGATAGACAGACAGATAGACAGATGGACAGATAGACATAGAGAGATAGACAGACAGATAGACGGACAGGCAGATAGATAGATAGACAGACAGACAGATAGACAGAGAGATAGACAGATAGACGGGCTGACAGATACATACAATCGATAGTGTAGCCTGCACACCTTTTTCTTGACGACAAATGTGCCGTAGAAGCGAGCCGGAAATAAGGCCATAGCCTGACAGAGTGTGGTGGCTTATTTCGAGCCTGATTTCCGTACATCTACCCTCAGCGTTGTCTATCTATCCTTCTGTCCATCTATCCGTCTGTCTATCTGTCCATCTGTCCGTCTATCTATCTATCTGTTTGTCTATCTGTGTCTATCTGTCTGTCTGTCTATCTGTCTGTTTATCCATCCGTTTGTCTAACTATCCGTCTGTCTATTTGTCTGTCTATCTATCTGTCTGTCTATCTGTCTGTCTATCTATCTGTCTATTTATCTATTTATCTATCTATCTGTCTCTGTCTGTCTATCTGCCTCTGTCTGTCTATCTGTCTCTGTCTGTCTATCTATCTGTCTGTCCATCTATCTGTCTATTTATCTATTTATCTATCTATCTGTTCTCTGTCTGTCTATCTATCTGTCTGTCTATCTATCTGTCTATCTATCTGTCTATCTATCTATCCGTTTGTCTACTTATCTATTTATCCATCTATTTGTCTCTATCTGTCTGTCTATCTACTTATCTATTTATCTATCTATCTGTCTCTATCTGTCTATCTACTCATCTATTTATCCATCTATCTGTCTCCTATCTGTCTGTCTATCTATCTGTCTGTCTATCTAGCTATATCTATATCCATCTATCTACTTACCTATTTATCTGTCTGTCTATCTACTCATCTATTTATCCATCTATCTATCTCCTATCTATCTATCTGTCTGTCTATCTACTCATCTATTTATCCATCTATCTGTCTCCTATCTATCTGTCTGTCTATCTATCTGTCTGTCTATCTAGCTATATCTATATCCATCTATCTACTTACCTATTTATCTGTCTGTCTATCTACTTATCTATTCATCTATCTATATGTCTGTCTGTGTACCTACTTATCTATTTATCTATCTGTCTGTCTATCCGTCTATCTATATTCACCTATCTATTTACCTATTTATCTGTCTATCTGCTTATTTATTTTTCTGTCTGTCTCTATCTGTCTGTATATCTATTTATCTGTCTATCTACTTATTTATCTATCGGTCTGTCTATCCATCTGTCTGTCTATCTACTTGTTATCTATCGGTCTGTCTATCCATCTGTCTGTCTATCTGCTTATTTATCTATCGGTCTGTCTATCCATCTGTCTGTCTATCTACTCATCTATCTATCTATCTGTTAGTCTATATGTCTGTCTACTTATCTATTATTTATCTGTCTATCTGTCTACCTATCTATTCATCTGTCTATCGGTCTGTCTATCTACTCAGCTGTTTATCTATCTGTCTGTCTATCTGTCTGTCTGTCTATCTATCTATCCGTCTGCCTGTCTATTCATCTCTCTGTCTATCTATCCATCTTTCTGTCAGTCTATCTCAGTAGTAGGAGGAGGAATAGTAGTGGTGGTCAGTAGTAGTAGGACAAAAAGTCAGAGTAATTGACCCATCAGTCAAGGGGCCTTTGGTCCTGTCGGACATGTGCCCCCCTTGGTAGCACGAGGCCGTTCGGCTCCGCTCCAAAGGGTAAGAGTAATACTAACAATAGTAGTAGTGTAAAGAGAGGAAGTAACAGCAATAATGATGGTAACATGCCCCCTCGGACTCTGGCAGCCAGATCCAAATGCTGGACGGGTGCTTTCTATTTAGTAATAACCATAACAAATAGTTTTACACTTGTAATAATAACAAGAGTGATACTAATTTATAATAAGAACAACAGCAGTAGTGGTGGTTGGTAGTAGTAGGAGCAGAGCAATGATAAGACTACTAATCATAGACTGAGCAGCCAAACGGCCCTTGATCCTGTCGAACATGCGCCTCATTACTACTAATAATAATAACCATGGTAAACCTCCCCAGGCAAGCCCGCGCACATGACGTGCAGAGAGGGCGACGCCGCCTCCCCCCCGGATACCATCCGACCCGAGCCCGGGACCCGACTCGGGCCCGGGGAGTGCTATGCGTTCCGGAAGGGTAATTGCCCGCGAGGTAGCAACTGCCGGTTCCTACACAGCAGACGCGGAGACGGTGGAGGCGGCGATGGCCGCGGTAGTAGCTCGGGCTCCGACTCGGAAGGTACAGCTCTTGCTATGCCATGCTATCTGCTTCAGACTCAGTATTATTTCAGCGCGATCAGGCTAAATAATGTAGACGGTGTGTTGAAAGCAGGCGAGGCAAGCGATTGCGGCCTGGAGGACAATACCGCCCCCCCTCCGATACCATCCGACCGCGACTCCAGCTCGGGTACCGACTCCAGCTCGGGAGTGCTACGCGTTCCGAGAGGGTAATTGCCCGCGAGGCAACAACTGCCGCTTTTCGCACGGCGGAGGCGGAGGCAGTGGCCGGGGGCGTGGCCGCGGGCGTGGATCAGACTCCGACTCGGGTGGTAAGCTTCTTTCTGTGTTATGCCTCCGGCTCAGTATAACTTACTTGTCGTCAGGCTAAGTAATGTAATCATTATGTGGCGCGCAGGTACAGCAGGCGGGGGCTCTGGTGGCCGTGGACAGCAGCCGAAGCGGCCCCGTCGCGTGTAGATTCACTCTTGCCAGTGTTAAGTGACGGGCCTACTCCTGTTTGCGTAGGGTGAAGTGTAAAAGCAGCGCAGAGGACAGAAAAAAAGAAGCCACCCCTCGTTGTGATCAAAGGGGGTTTACACATAAAAGCAGGTGATTTCTAGGTACAGAATACGGGTTCCGGCCCGCAGAAAAAAGATTAAAGTCTCGGGAGCAGTAGAAGGACAACAGGAAAGAGGAGGCAAGTAATAGTAGCAGGAGGGCTAATACCAGTAGTAATAGCAGTGCTAGTTAGTACTAGTAGCAGGGCAAATAAGAGTAACAACATGCTGGCTCAGACTATGGCTATCAGATACAACTGCTGAGGGGTGCCTCCATTAATAATAGCCATGATAATAAAACTACTTGTATAATATTCACGGTAATCGCAGCAGTAGTCGTGGCTTGTCGTAGTAGGAGCAGGGGGGGGAAGCAGTACTACTAATAATAGTAGTAGCATTCCCTCTGTACCTAGGCCGGACCAAGGGGGGGGGGGGCCTGCCTGTAAGTTTTGCGCACCCCTCTCCCTTCCTGTCGGTGAGCTCTCGCGCCCCGCTGCACACCAGCCGCTAACACCTGAACATTGAGTGCCCGGCCCGGGGCCGGTCAGGGTTTGCCAGGCATAATACAGTCCGGAGGGTGTAGGAAGAGTGTCGCTTGTGTCCCGGCAGCAAGCCGGCAACGCCTGCGATAGGCACGATCCCTCCCCCGGCGCGCGCTCTCGAAAGTATCCAGATCCGGCCGCTCCTTCTTCACCCAAGCCAGCGCCGCTCCCGGCGGCTGCGTGAGAGCAGGGAGGGGGGGGAGGGAAGGGAAGGGGCGGGCAGTGCGGGGAGAGATGGAGGGGGACAGGAGGGGAGTGTGTGCGCCAGGGAGGGAGAGCGGTGGAGAGGGCACGGTTGGCGTGGGGAAGAAGCCGCCGCGCCGACCCCACCCCAGAAGAATAAAAAGCCCCGCGCGGCTAGACCAGACGCCGAGCGAGCGCCGGGAAGGAGCAACCCCCCCATTCAGCCCTGCCGTTAGTTCAGTCAGCCGACACATGAACCACGCGGACTCGGGCAGGTTCGTGGAGCCGGCGGGGCGCGGCGAGCAGTCACTGGGCCGCGTCGAGGCGGGGCGGAGCCTCATCAACCAATATCACGGCCAGGAATACACCCCCTCGCAGTTCCTGCAACAGCACCTGCAGGCGGTGGCTCCCCACAAGCGGCAGCGCCTAGACCTGTCGGGCTGGTTCGAGGGCGATACGCGCCTGCGCCGCGGGTTCCGCGTGCACCGGCCCAACTACGAGGGGACGACGGGGGCGCTGGAGCGCATCCAGCGCCCGCCCCTCAGCACGGGTTCCTTTGTCGCACGCAACGATCCCAAGTACAGGCGCGACAACGTGCTGTTGGACCTACCGATTGACGGCAGCGACTATGGCCAGGCCAACGATCCCGAGCAAGTCCGCGCCGTGGTTACCCAGCGCGCCGTCGTCTTTTCCCGGCTGCAGGCCCTGCCCTACTACTGGAGCCGCGCCGTGCCCACCCAGAGCGACCGGCCACAGCAGGAACGCGAGGTACTGGCCAACCTGTTTCTGGTGAACTGGGAGCTGCGCCATTTCCCGCTGACCAAGTATGCCGGCAGCCGCGAGGGCCTGCTGGACAGGCGCGCGGCGGCGCCGCCGCGCCCGGGCCACGAGGAGGAGGCCTTGTGCCTACCACTCGAGGAGCAGCTGCACCCGCGCGCGGCGGCGCGCATACTCACGGCGTACAGCGTCGAGGGCGTGCTGGACCAGGTCCGCAACAATGAGAACAGCCTGGTGTCGTACCACTCGCTCATGAACGCCAGCGTGCTGCAGCGCGGCCCCGTGTACTACACGGGCACCGATTCGGGGCTCATCAACATTTGGGCCCTGCGCCCACCGGCCCCGGACGGCCGCGGGCGCCAGCAGCTGGGCGGTAGCTTCCTGTGCAGGCGGGACCTGCCGACGGGCCACGAGTGCGCGCCAGAGCCCGGCCGGCACTTGTGGCTCGTGCTGGAGGTAGCAGATTACCAGTACCTGCTCACAGACGGCGTGACCCGCCACCGGGGCTATCCGGTGTGGCGCTTCCGGCCGCACGTGACGTTGACGGACCAGCCCCTGCCCAGCAGCGAATGCACCGGGACGTACCGCGACCCCGTGAGCGGCCGCAGGTTTGATTGGCACGGGGCGGCCGTGTATGTGGGGCAGGTGATTGCCGACAACGATCACCGCAACTACAACACGCAGCTGCCGCGCATGCTCCAGAAGCTCGAGGCCCTGGTGTGTGGCTCCGGCCGGGCCGCCGACACCGACCTGCCGCCCACGGACCTGCGCGAGCTCCCCACCCTCTCGCACGTGCACGTCAACACCCAGATCTTTCTGTACTGAACCAGCGGCCGGCCCGCCGTAGCGGTCCCTCCCCGGGCAGACCGGGTGTCGTGTGCCAGGCTGCGGCAGGGCCGTAGAAGAAACGGACGTCTGTCTTGTTAAAGAAGCCCCCAACTCCACCTGACAGAAGACTAGGTCTTTTTCTGCCTCGTCCCTAGTGTCGTCAGTGCGCTCTTGCCGGCCTAAACCGGTGCCTGGCCCCCCTCTTGGCCCCCCTCCTGGCCCCCTCTCGGCCCCCCCCCCCCCCCGCCGGCCAGGGAGAGCGACAAGGCGCTCCACTCCGCCTGCCAGGGGATATAATTTCTCCCTCCCCTTAGGTCGGTGCCTTGCGCTCGTTTCCCTTGCCCCCCCCCCTCCCCGCCCGTGGGCCCCCCTGGCGTGGCCCGCGCGCGGAGCCCCTACCTCAAACCCACCGGTTGCTAGCAAGTTGGTGTGTAGCTAAAAGGCCACCGCCATGGTTCTCATCCGGCCCCAATAAGCAAGGAGCAAGAATGCTCTTCCTGTCGTGCCTGGGCTTGCTCCTGGCCTGGGCGGCAGGCCTACAGCCGGTCAGGCCGATAGCAGGCGGCCGGGCGGGCCGCTTTCTGTTGCAGGCCGCTGGCGCCGGCACGCTAGATAACGGGCTGGACGTGAGTAACCAGGCTCTGAGCCCCGGGGGGGGAACAAGCAATAACAGCAACATCAACACTAACAACAACAGTAGCAACAACGGCAACAACGGCAACAACAATAACAGTAGCAACATAACAGTAGCAACAACGGCAACAACGGCAACAACAATAACAGTAGCAACAACGGCAACAACGGCAACAACAATAACAGTAGCAACAACGGCAACAACGGCAACAACAATAACAGTAGCAACAACGGCAACAACGGCAACAACAATAACAGTAGCAACAACAGCAACAACAATAATAACAACGGCAACAACAACACACCAAGCGCCACGCCGAGTGCCACGCCGAGTGTTACCTCCAGTGCCAGCCAGAGCGCCACGCCGAGTGTTACCTCCAGCACCAGCCAGAGCGCCACGCCGAGTGTTACTTCCAGCACCAGCCAGAGCGCCACGCCGAGTGTTACTTCCAGCACCAGCCAGAGCGCCACGCCGAGTGTTACCTCCAGCATCAGCCAGAGCGCCACCCCCAGCTCCACGCCGAGTGCCAGCCAGAGCGCCACGCTAAGTGTTACCTCCAGCACCAGCCAGAGCGCCACCCCCAGCTCCACGCCGAGTGCCAGCCAGAGCGCCACGCCGAGTGTTACCTCCAGCACCAGCCAGAGCGCCACCCCCAGCTCCACGCCGAGTGCCAGCCAGAGCGCCACGCTAAGTGTTACCTCCAGCACCAGCCAGAGCGCCACCCCCAGCTCCACGCCGAGTGCCAGCCAGAGCGCCACGCTGAGTGTTACCTCCAGCACCAGCCGGAGCGCCACGCCGAGTGTTACCTCCAGCACCAGCAGCCAGAGCGCCACGCCGAGCGTTACCTCCAGCACCAGCCGGAGCGCCACGCCGAGTGTTACCTCCAGCACCAGCCAGAGCGCCACCTCCAGCTCCACGCCGAGTGCCAGCCAGAGCGCCACCCCCAGCTCCACGCCGAGTGCCAGCCAGAGCGCCACGCCGAGTGTTACCTCCAGCACCAGCCGGAGCGCCACGCCGAGTGTTACCTCCAGCACCAGCCAGAGCGCCACCTCCAGCTCCCCGCCGAGTGCCAGCCAGAGCGCCACGCCGAGCGTTACCTCTAGCACTAGCCAGAGTGCCAGCCAGAGTGCCACACGAAGTGCAACCCCAAGCTCCACACTGAGCATCAGCCAGAGCGCCACCCGAAGTGCCACACCAAGCGTTACCTCCAGTACCAGTCGGAGTGCCACCCGAAGTGCCACCCGAAGTGCGACCCCAAGCCCTACACTGAGCATCAGCCGGAGCGCCACCCGAAGCGCCACCCGAAGTGCCACACCAAGCGTTACCTCCAGTACCAGCCGGAGCGCCAGCCAGAGTGCCACCCGAAGTGCGACCCCAAGCTCTACACCGAGCATCAGCCAGAGCGCCACCCGAAGCGCCACGCCGAGCGTTACCTCCAGTACCAGCCAGAGCATCAGCGAGAGCGCCACGCCAAGTGCTACGCCGAGCGCCACCCCGACTGTGACGCCGAGCGTCATGCCGAGCGTCAGCGAGAGCGCTACGCCCAGTGCTACTCCAAGCTCCACTCCTAGCAACACCCCGAGCGTCAGCCAGAGCGCCACCCCTAGCAACACCCCGAGTGTCACGCCCAGTGCTACTCCAAGCTCCACCCCGACTGCGACACCGAGCGCCAGCCAGAGCGCCACCCCGAGCGCCACGCCCAGTGCTACTCCAGGCTCCACCCCTAGCAACACTCCGAGCGCCACCCCGGGCGTCAGCCAGAGCGCCACGCCGACTGCCACGCCGAGCGCTACCCCGAGCGTCAGCCAGAGCTCCACCCCGAGCGCCACGCCGAGCCACTGGGGCCTCCGGCCCTTTGTCGACACCGGCCTGTCGGGGTTGGGAACTACCCGGAACACCGCCTCCGGCTTGTCCGAGCCAGTCGCCCGAGTGGCCGTCAGGGTACCCGCCGTGCTGGCGTGGGAGACCGAGCTCCCGGCAGACGGTTCCCTGTCCTGTAGCCAAGAGGAAAGGTCGCTGCAACACACAGAGAGTGACTGTCCGCCGACCGGCGTGCTGGGCTCCCCGGGCCTGCCGTCCCAGCAAGTCGTAGCGGGGCCACAGGAGGCTTCGATACTAGCACTCGACTTCCTGTACGCCACCGTGTGCAACTTCCACCGAGTGCGTACCGGCACCAACGACGACTTCTATGGCTGGCTAACTGTCAGGCGCCACCGCGCGGTGGACTGGCTAGGGCTGGGCCAACAGCAGAGCGTCACCACGCCACTGGGTTTCTGTATTTCCCTGCGCAACTCCTTCGCGCTGCCCGCCGGCCTCCTGGCCGAAGCCAACTGTACGCCCGCCCAGGGCTTCGGCTGTCCGGCACCCACCGCGCAGTTGCTGACCGTGCTGGTGCAGCCCGCCCGGCCGGAGGGGCGCCGGGCCCTGCAGCAAGCGTCGTCCTACCGGCTGCAGGTAGAATTCCTGCGGCCCGCGCCCCCGCCGAACACGGCGCTGTGGGCCGGGCGGGAGCGGGCGGAGGTCTTCCCCGTCGGCCCCGGCCCTGCCGTCCTGGCCCGCGCCGCCTGGACCCTGCCCTGCCCCCCCCTGACCACGGCCAACACCACTGGCTGGCTCGAGGACGTACGCGTACGGCACCTGATCGAGTGTGTGGGGCTCAACGTCTATGTGGGGTGCTGGCAGAAAGCAGAGATCCTGTGGCTAGAAACCTTCACCTTCCGCGTCAACGTGACCGAGGCGTGCGGGGGCGGGGTAGCCGGCGCCGAGCCGCCCCCCCCGGCGGGGCTCCAGCCCCTGCCGGCCAGCACCCGGGGGCCGGCCGGGGCCCAAGCGGAGCCGGCCGCGCCCGCCACAGCCCGTCACCGGCACGCGCTCGGCCTGTTCCTGGCCGCCGGCGTGGCAGCCGGCCTGGGGCTGGGGGCCTGCCTTCTTCTTCTTCGCACCCGCCCCCGCGGGTTCTTGCCATCCTTCCTTCCCTCGCCGTCCCCTCCTCGGTGCGGGCCCCCCCGCCCCCCTTCCCCCCTCCCGCCCCCCTCCCCGCGTTCCCTTACTGTAGCCACCAACGCCGCCCAGTGCGAGAGCGAGGTGCCAGGCCCGCCCGAGCCCCGTGATTAATCAAACACGGGCGGTTATGTCGGGAGACCACCTAGCGACGTGCATCATGTGCTATCAACGAAAGCCGGTCAACCAGGCGGTGGCTGGGCGCGGGGAGCCACACTGCCAAGAAATGGCGGAGCCCGGGGCCGTGCTCTTCCGCAGGTTCGTGCAAGGTTGCCAAAAGGATAAGTGCTCCCCCGGGCACCAAAACCAGACCGTGAAGACGATAGTCGTGGCGGCCGGCGGAGAGGGCGACTACATGTCGGCGTTGGTGCGCGCGGCCATCGGGTCGCTGCAGTCAGGGGGGCGCTGGGTAACGCTGACGGCGGGCTACACACACGGGGCTTACGTGCGGAACCTCGGGCGGGGAGTCCTTAGCCAGAAGTACGAGGGTCGGTTCGTCCGCGGGATGGTTTCGCGGACCGCTGCGGAGAGCTGGCTAGGCCAGGTGGCGCGCCCGCCGGGACCGCACGGCTGTTTCCAAGTCAACGCGAAGAACGAGGCCGAAGTGGAGGAGCTGGCCAGGGGTGTCAAGGGAATGATCCCCAAGGGAGCCTTGCCGTTCGGACAGGTTCGTGCCCCCGCCTTCGCACGCGGCGCCCTTGTGCACGAACCGATTGCAACCTGCTACGCCGAGCAAGAATTCAAGGAAATGGAGCTGGGGGGGCCGTGGAGGCGTGGTGGTTTCCCTCTGCGATGGGGGCTACCGGCTCTGGCCCCAACGAGTGGAAAGAGCTCCAGCCGGAGCTTGCCCCCTTGAAGGGATGCCTGCGTGACTTCCTCAAGTCGCAGAGCCAGGGGTCCACAGCCGTGAACGTCATTGTGCTGAACGTGGGAGGCAGTATCTTGGCCGACGGCAGCCAGAGGCGCGTGCTCGACGAGCTGAGGCAGATTCTGAAGAGCAAGGCAGTGCCAAAACTCGGGGAGCTCAGCTTGGAGGTTTTCGGGCCGGGCTGCGACCTGCGCGCGCCTTTTTCCCACGTCGTGCAGGAGCTCGCGGCTTTCGCTGATGTAGCACAACCCTCCGAGGATCGTGAACTGGCCGAAGCGCTTCACGTGGGCCTGATGCACCTAAACCACACGGCCTTGACCTGCCCGAGCGCGTCTTGGCCCAGCAGGGCCTGCGCCAGGCGCCGGCGGTGGCTCCGGCGCCGCCGCCCCGCCCCGCCCGTGCCGCCCGTCGAGCCGCCGGCGGCGGCACCGCCCGTCGCGTTCGACACGACGGCGTTCCAGTGCTCGCTCTCGTTCCGGAACAGGTCGTCGGCCCGCGCCACGGTGTCCGCCACGCCGCTCGCGTTGCGCACGAACGGCGGCACGTGCGGCGGGGCCTCGGTCAGCCCCGCCGCGCCGGCCCCGGGCGGGACGACCGGCTGCTGCTCGCCCAGGGGCTGCCGCGCACCGCCCAGAAAGTCCGCCACGCTGCGCGCCAGCAGGCCGGACCCAAAGTCGTCGGTCAGCGACACCACGGCCGACACCTGCTTGGTCCACGAGGGCGTGAAGCCCAGCAGCTCGGCCGTGCCGTACTCCACGTACGGGTGGGGCACGGCCAGCTCAAAGCCCAGCGTGGCGTTGTGGGCCACGGATTCGTATGTCACGTACACGTGGCACACCACCGCCCGGCAGCCCTGCGACCGCACCAGGACCCGGACCTCCTCCAGCGCTGCGTCCGGCGACGGGGCCGCGGACGCGACGACCGACTGGACCTGGTACCCGAGCGACTCGGGCGGCGGCCCCTCCGCCACCACGACCCCCAGCGCCCACCCCCACCAGAGGCACCACCACCACCGCCCGTGCGGCCGTTCATGCGTGCTGGCGGCCGCTGTCGTCATGACGCGACCGGGTCGCTAAGCTTGCTTTTGGGGGGTAGGCAGGGGGCGGGGGCCCGGCTCCCCTGGGGGCGGGCGCCCGGCGGAACGGCACCCCCCCCCCCCACCCCGGGGGCCGCCGGGCGGCCGCCAAGGGAGGGAAGGAGGAGCCGGCGCCCCCTTCCCCCCGCCGTCCTCCCCCCCCCCCCCCCCTCGTCACCCCGTCACTTCCCTGCGCAGCGTCTCCCGCCTAAAGCAGGTTGTGCCTGTGCCGTAGTCGGCAGGCGCAGCGCCGCCCCCCAGCTGGCTCCCCGGACTCTCCGCCCCCCCCCCCCCCCCTGCCCCGCGATGACTCAGCCCTCCAGGTCCCCTTGTGCGCTGCCCACTCCCCGCCCCAACACCCACCCCCTCTCTCCTGCCCACCGCGCACTGGTTGTGTCCTGCAGGCGCCGCGACCAGGCGCCGTCCGGCGGGCCCGGCGAGCCCGGCGTCCTGGGGCCGCGGCTCGCACCTTTTCTGCACGGGACGGTGGAAGTGCTCGGCCTCGCCTGCACGTCCGAGGCCTGGTACCACCAAGTGCTGCAGGCCCCGGGCTTCTGGCGCCACCGCACGCTGCCCGAGCTCGACTTCCGCCTCGCCGCACACCGACGTGCCTTCGCGCTCCTGGGCGAAACCTGGCGGCGGGCGCACGTAACCTGCGAACACGTCTGGCTGCTCGCGGACGCGCACGCGGACCCACCCCCCTGGCGGACCTGCAGGGCCTGGTCGTCCGGCACCTTTCCTTGGTGGATGCGGCAATCCCGACGACTGTGCAGTCACGGCAGCCACGCTCCAGGCACTGCCGAAGGTCTGCCCGCAGCTCCAACGACTGGACCTCCCGCGCCTGGCGGCGGACGTGGCGGACGACGACGACGTCTGGCTAGCTTGCGTGGTGTCGCTGCCCAGACTGGACAGTCTGGACTTCGTGGGCTTCACCGACGACGGCTTGGCTGCGCTGGTGCAGACCCGAAGCCACTGGAAGCGGCTGGGCTTCCAGCACTCAAGCATTACTGGCCACAGGCTGCAGGCTTCGTTGCCCAGCGTGCCAGGCCTGACGGAGCTGGACCTGGCCTCCTGCGATGATCTGGGCAACGATGCGCCCTGGCTCGGGGGCGCGGGCGGGCCCGACCACTGGGGCCAGCCATTGCGCGTGCTGAACTTGTCGCGCTTGGCAGGGCGGCAGGTGAACGCCGCCTGGATAAGGCGCATAGCGCTGCTACCCCAACTCCAAGAACTAAACCTCTGCGACAGTGGAGACATCGACGCGATACCGGCTATGTCTAACCTGTGCCTGCAAGAGAACAGGTTCAGGCAGCTCAGGGAACTCGACCTCGGGGGGGCGACACCAACGAGCACATCAGGGCTTAGCTTCCTGTCACAGCTGTCGGAACTCGAAGAGCTGCACCTCCCGCGGGGTTCCAGCGACCTCACAGGAGCCTGCCTGCTGTTTGTCCGGGGCCTGGTCAAGCTTCGGAGGCTAAGGGCGGACCTGTGCGTTACCGACCAGGAGCTACAGAGCCTGTCCGCACTGACCGAGTTGCGCACGCTAGAGCTGAGCTCCATGCAGACCACCGCTATCACCGACACGGGCCTGGCCGCCCTAGCCAGCCTCACGAACCTCGAGGAGCTCAGGGTGTCCGAGGCTGGGCGGCTGCACGGCGAGGGGCTAGCTTACCTGTGGCCCCTGGCAAGGCTGCGGAAGCTGGTACTCTCGGGTTGCGGCCTGACGGACCAGGGGCTGGCGGCCCTGCCGCCCCTAGGCAGCCTGCGGCACCTCGATCTGTCAAACTGTAGCGGCATCGCGGCGGACCTACAGGTGCTCTCAGGCCTGGCCGGCCTGCAGGAGCTGCACCTCCGCGGCTGCGCTTACCTCACCGACGCGGGGCTCTCCTCACTGGGGCGCCCCCGCAACCTGCGGGTGCTCGGCTTGCGCGGCTGTCGACTGCTCACGGGTACAGGGCTAGCCCACCTGCGCTCGTTAGCAGAGCTAGACCTCGAAGGGTGCACTGGCCTCACGGAGAAGGGGCTGAGCCGCCTGGGCCCGCTGCCCGGCCTGCGACGGCTGAGGCTGGGCCACAAGTTCGACCCGCCGAGCTTCACGGCAGCCGGCGTCAGGGCGTTCTGGCCCCGGCTGCCCGGCCTCGAGGAACTACGCCTCATGCTGGGTTCCAACGGCGGCGTGGCGGGCGAGGCGCTGGCGGGGTAGTCCGGGTGCGCCCGGCTCGGGCAGCTGGTCGCGAGGTCGCGCACTCTGCCCTCGGACCTCCCCGCCGGCCTGGAGAAGCTCACCGTGACGGGCCTGACCGAAGGGTTGTCCGCGGAGCGGCTGGGGCGGCTGCTGCGGAGCCTGCCGCGGCTCCGGGTACTAGGGCTGCGACGCCAGGCGAGGGCGTGGCACGAGGGGGCACCGGGGCCGGTGACCGCGCCCCTCCTTACCTTGGAACAACTCCGGCGTGTGCTAGACCGCGAATCCCCGGGGCTGCGGCTCCTCTTAGACGTCAGTTCGTCGTTCGTGTCAGACCCCCCGGCGCAGCCCGATGAGGTAGACGCGGTGTGGGCGGACGGGCGGCTCAGGCTTTGGTCAACGGACAACTAGCGCGCACTCTCGCTCTGGCTGGCTCTCCCCTTCCTTCCCCCGGAGCACCGAGCAGTCGTGCTTGGACCGAGTGCCTGCGGGACCCGGCGAGGGGGCGCGGTGCAGGGTGCCCTACCCAGAGCTGAGTAGTAGCAGCACCAGAAGTAAAAACTTTTAAGCAGAAGCGAAAAGGCTTCGACACTAGACTCAGTCTTGACAGAACACGGGACCGGCGTCCAGGAACTCCAATGACCAGAGCCGACAGGCAGGGGACGAGGCCAAGGCCTGCGGCGAGAGCTGCCGAGGGGGGGGGGGGGGTGGAGACGAGGGGCCGGCGCCCCCCCTGCTCCGCGGGGCACACCCCCCCCTCCCCCGCCCCCCCCCCCCTCTTGCTCCAGGGGCCACCCCCTCCGCTCCCCGCCCCTCCTGCCCCGTCATTTGCTTGGGGTGGTGTCTCCCTCCTAAAGCAGTCTGTGCGTGTGCAGTCGTTTGCTGTCGCAGCACCGCCGTGAACCGTCCCCTAGCCAGCCCCTGGACTGTCCGATCGAGCCGTCCCCGCCCGCGATGGCACAGCCCTCCAGGTCCCCTTGTGCGCTGCCCCCCCCCCCCCCACCCTCGCCCGCGCCGCACCGCGCACTGGTTGTGTCTTGCAGGCGTGGCGGCCAGGCGCCGCCCTGCCAGGCCGGCGTCCTGGGGCCGCGGCTCGCACCTTTTCTGCGCTGGACGGCCGACACGCTCGGCCTCGCCTGCACGTCCGAGGCCTATTACCACCAAGCGGTCAAGGTCCCGGGCTTCTGGCGCAACTGCACGCTCCCCGAGCTCGACTTTCGCCTCGCCTCACACCGACGCCTCTTCGAGCTCCTGGGCCCAACCTGGCGGAGGGCGCGCGTAACCTGCGAACACGTCTGGCTGCTCGCGGGCACGCGCGTGGACCCGCCCTTTGGGCGGCAGAACCTGCACGGCCTGGTCGTCCGGCACCTGTCCCTGGTCGGGAGGTCCAGTCGTCGAAGTTGCGGGAAGAGCTCCGGCAGCTGCAAGAGCGTGGCCGCCGTGACGGCGCAGTCGCCGTGGCTGTCCTCATCTAGCGCCTGGCCCCGGGCGTGGCAGAGGAGGTTGCGTGACCTCGCTCCAAACCTGGTCAGCCTGGACTTCGCGGGCTTCACCGACACGCGCTTGGCTGCGCTGGTGGACAGGAAGCGTGACTTCCAGCGGCTGGGCTTCCAGCACTCGAGCATTACCGGCGACGGGCTGCTGGGTTCGCTGCCCGGCGTGGAAGGCCTCTTGGAGCTGGACCTAACCGCCTGCGGCCAGGTGCGGGCGGAGGAGGACGAGGACGAGGACCCGCCCTGGCTCCAGCACGCGGGCGAGCCCGGCCGCTGGGGCCACCGATTGCGCGTGCTGAACCTGTCGGCCTGGCCAGAAGATCGGCAGATAACTGACGAGTACCTACAGTCCATAGCGCTGTTGCCCAGCCTCGAGGAACTAGACCTCGCTGGCAGTATCCACGACGAAAATGTGTTTGATACTTTGCGGGGGCTGTGTGAGCACGAAGGAAGGTTCCGGAGGCTCAAGAAACTAGACATCTCCGGGGACGCAAGAATCAGCACAGAACAGTTCGATTTCCTGCCATGGCTGAGCGAGAACCTCGAAGAGCTCAACCTCCCGGATGGCTGGGGGGTAGAGGAAGACGCCGAGGGACAACCTCTGCCCGTCGAAGATGGCAATAGCCTCACGGGAACCTGCCTGAGGTTTGTCGCTGGACTTGTCAAGCTCCGAACACTGACGATGGACCTAGATATTGTAAACGAGGACCTAAGCAACCTGTGGACACTGACCAACCTGCGCAAGCTAGTGCTCAGCGTCGGGGGGCCCACCTCCATTAACGACGAGGGGCTGGCCGCCCTAGCCAGCCTCACGGCACTGGAGGAGCTCACTCTGTGCAAGGCGGAGTCTATCACAGGCGAAGGGCTGGCTAGTCTACGGCCCCTGTCGCGGCTGCGCAAGCTGGTCCTCCGGGGCTGCGGCCTGACGGACCAGGGGCTGAGGGCTCTGCCGCCCCTGGGCAGCCTGCGGCACCTCGACCTGGCGGAGTGTGTCGACCTCGAGGCGGACCTGAAAGTGCTGTCGGGCCTGGCCGGACTGCAGGAGCTGCACCTCGGCGGCTGCACCAACCTCACCGACGCGGGGCTCGCCTCGCTAGGGCTCTACTGCAACCTGCGGGTGCTGAGCTTGTACGGCTGTACACGGCTCACGGGTACAGAACTACCTCGCCTGCGCTCGTTACTAGAGCTAAACCTCGAGGGGTGCACGGGCCTCACGGACAAGGGGCTGGGCCGCCTAGGCCCGCTGCCCTGCCTACGGCGGCTGAGGCTGGGCGACAAGTCCGGCCAGGCGAATTTCACGGCGGCCGGTGTCGGAGCGCACTGGCCCAGGCTGCCCGGCCTCGAGGAGCTACACTTTTACGTCGCTCCCGTCCCGGCCGGGGCTCTCGGCCTCGTCGAGGGCGGGGCGCTGGAGACGTTGTCCCAGTGCGCCCACCTTGAGAAGCTGGTAGTGAGCCTGCAGACTGTGGCTGGGACGCTGCCACACCTAATACTCCCCTCTGGCCTGCGGGAGCTGGAGGTGCAGGGCCTGCAGTGTTTGGGCGAAGCGGATCTGGTGAAACTGGTGGAGCTGCTGTGGCCGTTGGCGCGATTCCTGCTACTGAAACTACAAGGCCCGACTAAGCAGCCCGTCCGCAGCGTCGTCACACGTGCGCTGCTCTGGGGCATGCTTGACTCGCTTCCAGGGCTACGGAGCTTGGAGGTCAGTAAGTTCCTGGTGTTCGAAGCAGGCTGGCAAGCGCGGCACAATCAGGCAAGAGCGAGGCAGTACGAGCAGCTCAGGCTGTTAAGAAACTAGGTCTACGAACATCCCCGCTTTGGCCGGGCCGCCCGGGTCACAGAGCCGTCGTGTGGGCACCGGTCTGCGGTGCCCGCGGGGCCCGGCGGGTGCCGGCAGGCGGGGTGCCCTACCGAGAGCTGAGTACTAGTTAAGGAAGAACCAGAAAGTAAAACTTTTAATCTCAAGCAAAAAAAGCTTCGACACTAGGTTACGAGTCCCGGCAGAACACGAGGCAACGTCCAGGAACTGCCACCTATGCAGATCAGAGCCGGTAGGTCACGGACGAGGCTAGGGCCCGCCACCAGCGCTGGCTCTCGGCCTCCGGCGCGAGCAGAAAGGCGCCGAGGGCCCGCAGGAGCTCCTGCAACGGCCGCCCGCACAGCGTAGTCCAGGCCTGCTGCTCCAGCTGCCTGAGATGGCTCGCAGTGCCGTAGGGGGTCACCTCCAGGCCTAGGGCGCGCTGGTCCTCTGCCTCACGGACGTGCGGCGCTGGGGCGGTGGCCGGCGGCGGGATGTCGAGCCGGCGCCCCTCGTCTGGGTCGGCCACGAGCCCGGCGCCCAGGCTGTGCTGCACCACGGACCACGCGCTGCGCCAGCAGCCGGCCTCCCACGGCCACGCAGGGTCCGGCGCCTCGCGCGAGGCCGAGAGCCGGCAGGCCGCCGGCAACACCGAGAGCGCGAAGGCCAGGGCCAGCGTTGAGCTCAGCACCCCCCAGTCCACCACCCGGTGGCGGGACCCCGGGGGCACGGAAGCCAAGACCTCGCCTGCGGCGGCCAGCAGCCGGGGCCAGGCCTCGGTGCGGACGGGGCAGAACCCCGCGCCCTCGGGGTCCCGCCGGTACAGGCCACCCTGCCAACGGCAGGCGAACAGCCAGGGCTCCCGCGGCAGCAGGTCCGGCAGCGCGGCCAAGAACGCAGATTCGTCGCTGGCCTCGGCCAGCCGCAGGCGGCTGCCGGCAGACAGCGCCCGGGCGAGGGTCTCCGAAGCCAGGCACAGGCACGCGGGCAGGCGCAGGTGCTCGGGCGTCAGCGCGGCGAAGGCCTCGGCGATCGTGGCCCGGGACCCGAGCCCCAGCGTCGTGCACACCAGCGAGTGGACGGGGGGAAGCCAGGGCGAGAACAGGAGCCGGCGCTGCGCCCACTCCCAGCGCAACCCCGGGGGCAAGGCGCGGAGGATTTCGCGGGCCCAGTGGCAGTACAGCCAGGACTCGGGGCCCCCGGTTTCCAGGTACACCAGGTGGGAGGGGCCCCAGGCCGCCTCGGTGCGCCGTAGGCAGTCCCGGGTCAGCTGCTCGACTCGGTCCCGCGCCCAGGGCCGCAGCGCCCGGGACCGTGCCCGCTGCTGGCCCGCTCGCACCACCGCCAGCGGCTCCAGCGTGACGACGTCGAAGATCTGCAAGACGCTGAGCCCCGGGGGCCCGAGCGGCTGGCCGCAGCAGAGTAGGGGGGCGCCTGGCTGCTGCTTCCCCCCGCGGGGGAACAGCTGGGCGCACGAGGAGCAGGCCCGGGCGAAGTCGAGCAAGAGGCTGAGGTAGCAAGGGGCCTCGCGGTAGCGCGCCCGCCAGTCGGAGAAGGCTTCGGGGGAGAAGAGCCGGGTGAGGCGGGGATCGTAGCCAGTGTTACAGGCCGGCCGCCGCAGCTGGCGTTCGTACGACTGCTGGCCTCGTGGCTGGCACGGGGCCGCGAGCCACAGGAGCAGCAAGACGGCCCGGCAGCGCGCGGAGGCCACGTAGGAATAGTAAGGCTCCCGCAGCAGCCAGCGCGAGGACGGGGCGAGGCGGAGGCCGCCCGCCGGGGCCCGGACTTCTCGCGCCGCGGCCGCGAGGCAGGCGGGCCCGCGTGGGTGCAGGCCCGTGTGGTGGAACACCTGGTGCAGCAAGGGACGGGCCAGCGTGGGGAAGCGGGCGAAAGCTCCCTGCGTGGCCAGCGCCCGCAACAGCCACTTGGAGGCCAGGGCCAGGGCTACGAGGTCACGGTACTGCGCGTAGTCCACCGCGCCGGACCGGCAGGCGAGCAAGAACACCGTGGCCTGGTACCCGGTGCCCGCGCCCAGCACTAGCCGGGCCGCAGGCGTAGCGTCGTCGTGCTGGGCCTTGTGGCGCTTGGGGCCGGGCCTGGGGAGCAGGGCGTCGTGGTCCATGCCGGGCGGGTCGTTTGTGTCGGGGGCCGCCGGCTGTTGGTAGCTGCGAGCGCCCCCACACGTGCACCCGCGCGTGCGCCCGCGAGTGCGCCGTGGCACGGGAGGCCGCGCGCGCGCCGCCCCCTCCCCCTCACCGGCGCGTGCCAGTGGCGCGCGGGGGACGCCCGCCCTCCTCACCGGCATGCACTGCGGGCGCGCCCCCCCCCCCGCGCCACCGCGCCGTGGCGCACGCGGGGCGGGCAGCGCCCCCGCGCCCCCTGGAGGCCTCTCCCCCCCCCGGGCCCGCCCGGGCGGGGCTCCGCGCGCGCCGAGGGAAGGGGGGAAGCCAGGGGAAGGGAGGGGGGGGGGGCGCGCGCGGGGAGGGGAAGGGGCACGGGAGCGGGGCACGGGGCGCCCCCCGCGTGCGCCCCCCCCCCCCCCCCCCCGCGCTCCCCTCCCCCCTCCCCCGGCGGCGTGGGCACCAAAAGTTCTCCGCGTCCCTGCCGCCAGGAGAGCAGCAGCGTCCTCCCTCTCGCGTGCCGATACCGCAGGAGGCCCTCCTCCCCACCGCCGCCCAACCCTTTCCCCCCTCCCCCCTTCTCCCCCGCGCTCCTCGCCCGGCCCGTTACGCTAGGCCCAGCCGGACCCAGCCGGACCCAGCCGGACCCAGCCGGACACAGCCCCTCCTCATGTCGACGGCGGGCGCCGCGGACAGTGGAGGCCACGCTAGCCTCCAGAGCCTCGGACGGCCGGCCCCGACGCAGCAGGAACCGGCGCCGCTGCCACCGCTCGGCGCGAGCCGCCGCGACGCCCCTTCCCGCCGGGGCGGCTACGACCAGGACTACTGGCGCGGTGGGCGCAGCCGCAGCAACGAAAGGCGGGAGCGCCGCCACGGCGGTTCTGCCCGCCAGTACCACTGGGACAGGAGTCGGAGCCGCAGCTGGGAGAGGGCGTGGCGCAGCCGGGAGCGCAGGAGCGCCAGCCGGAGCCGCAGCCGGAGCCGCAGCCCCCCACCCCGGCGTTCGCGTTCACGCCGAGAGAGGGAGGCCTGGCAGGCGTACCAGCGACAGCCGGAGGAGCCCCCTGCGTGGGGCACGGGCGCTCGCCAGCACCCGCCTCCCGGCCAGGCCTGGCGGGCGGACAAGGCTGACCCCTGGGGCGGCTCCGGGGCAGCGAACGGCCAGGCGGCTCCGGGCGCCGAGCCGGTAGCCCCGGCGGCCCCGGCGGGCCCGGCGGTGTCCCACGCCTCGACCGCGGTGCAGGCGTCACGGGCCATGCAGTCCGTGGTAGACCAGCCCGCCGACCACTCTCCTCGCACGCCACTCCTGTCGACCGCGCTGCGCGACGGCGCGGGCGAGGCCCGTGTGCTCGCCACGTCGCCCACCCAGGTCATCCTGGCCCCCGACGCCCGGTTGCGCGGGGAGGAGCACAAGTGTCTCAAGGCGGCCATCCAGCTCCTGGACAAACAAAAGCTCTTTATGCCCAGACTCTTCAGCTCCCTGCAGGTCATGGAGCAATTGACACAGCGTGTAGACGCACTGGAAGCTAGGCTCGCGGACCTGGAGCTGCAGGCCAGGAACGTCAATGCCAACATGAGCCAGGCCTTCCCGGGTGGTATTTAATCAAGACCTGAGCCAGGACGGGGCGGCGCCCCTTGCTACCCTCGCGTGCTCTCTCTTTCTCTCTGTCTAGCCGCCTCCGTCTGGTGTCCAACTACACCCCTCCCTGGCTCTCTCTCTCTCTCTCTCTCTCTCGGCCTGCCTGCCCCGCCTGGGGGGTTGCTGGTCCTACTGCAAGCTCATTAAAAAAAAGTTTAAGCGTACGCGACTTCCCCCCGGGCGCTGCCGGCGCACATACCGGGTCCCCCCCCACCGGAGCCAGCGGCTAGCCCCCCACCCCCTCCATCCTCCTCGGGGTGCGGCCGCCCCACGCCTAGCTGGGCGGGCACGGGCAGGGCCCCCGGCCTGGCTGGCAGGCAGGTGCGGGCGAGCAGCGCCTGGCGCAGCCCCTGCCATTGGTCCCGATCCCGGGCGGGGGGGCACTGCTGCTGCGCGAGCAGAGACAGGCGTTGGCAGGCCAGCGCCAGGCGCTGCTCGCGCTCTGTAGTCTGCTCGCCGTCGGCGGCTAGCAGCCCGTCCACCTCGGCCGCGTACCGCCGCCCCAGGTTGTGGCGCCGGAGCGCCAGGCAGCGCAGCGCGAGTGGTTTGAGGTCGGGCACCTGCACCAGCTGGTAGCGGCTCTGGTTCGGGTGAAAGATAGCGAGGTACAGGCCCTGCACAGGCAGCTGGAGCTGTCGCTCGGCTAGCACGCGGTAGAGGTTCAGCTGCAGGCTGTAATGCGAGTAGTTACAGTCCTGTAGCTCGGCGCACGGCCCCAGGCCCGTGCGCTTGCCGAAGCCGCGCCGGCGCAGGGCCTTGCAGCGTTTCCAGTCCACGATGACGAGCGCGCCCGACCGCGGGCACCTGAACAGCATGTCGCAGGAGCCTGCCAGGAGGTACCTGGGCGAGAACAGGACCAGTTCCGTGCGCCAGGGCAGCCACCCGCGCGGCAGCACCTCCCGGGCGTGGAAATCATGGAACTGGACGTACTCGGGGCCCAGCGCGCGGGGGGCTAGCTCCGGCACGCACGGCTGCACGTCGTTGTAGAACGCCTCGATGTACGCGTGCAGCCTGGTGCCAAGCTCGCACGCCTCGGCCCCCAGCCTCTGCCACTCAAGTTCCAGTTCGTCGGCCGCTACGCCACGCCTGGCCGCCACCTCGGCGGCTACGCGCTTGCTCTCAAAGGCAGGGAAAAAGGAGTGGACAACCCCCGTCACGCTGTCGGGCAGCAGCACCCACCCGCCGTCCGGCGCCCGCAGCTGGTACGTGTGCGGGCCGGCGTCGAAGGCGGCGCCGCCGTCGCTGGGCTGGGGGTACAGCCGGGACAGGATGTCGCAGTCGTCGCTGTGCCGGGCCAGGAAGCTCGACAGGCGGTCGGCGGGCGCGGGGGCGGCACTCACCTCGGGCGCGGGCTGCGTCATCCGGCCTTGTGCGCCCAGCACATACACGCCCGGTGGCCCGCCCTCGCCCGTGCGCCAGGGCGGGGCGCCCTCGGTGCGCCGGCCGGCGGGACGTGGCGCCCCCCCCCCGCGCCCCCCCCCCCCGCCACGCGCGTCCGTCGTCCGTGGGCGGTGAGCGGGGGCGACGGCGGTTTTTTCTACCTCCCCTTCCTCCCCCCGGCGGTCCAGACCACACTCGCACGTGCTTTTTTAATGACTCGGGTTGTTGACTCTGGTTGTTGTGCTAACCGCTGGTAGCACTGGCGTCCCCACCTTGTCTGCTCCCCTCCCCCCCCCGGGGGGGGGGCCGTTCCCCGGAGCCCAGTGTGCCCCCGGGCCAAGGGGGAGAAGACAGGGGACGGGGGCTAGCGGCGGCGTTGGCTAGCCCCCCCCCGGCCTGCTCTGCCCGGCTGCCCCAGAGTAAAGACGAAGCAGTTGCTGAGGCGCGCTAAGACCTCCTCACACTCCTCCGGGGAAAGCCCGTCGACTTCGCTTAGCCTCATGTCCTTCGCCTCCTTTTCAACCTCTGGATGCCAATGCAGGGAGTCTGTGAGGTAATCTTTCAGCAGCTGTTTGGCAGCCTTCTTCCCCGGCGCGTGCCTGGTTCCCACGGCCTTGGTAAAACAGTCGTTCACTCCTCCTTGCACGAGGCTGTTACTGGCTAGCCGTGTGCCAGGGGTTTGCCCACGACTGGAAGTCCCTGAAGGAGAGCTCGTTGCGCGCCCTCGCGCGGCTGAACGGCACGGAGCTGGGCGCGGACGACCTGGCCGCGCTGGACGCCGAGTACGTGCAGGTGCAGAGCAACTGCCTGACCCAGACCGTCACGGCCGTGAGCAGCAACTGCCTGGACCTGGCCGAGTGCGCGAGGCAGGAGCTACAGAACGTCAAGTACAACCTGGACCTGAAGCTGGCGAGCGCGTACACGACGGAGCTGTTGTTCCTGCGCAACGCGTACACGCGCCAGCTGGACGCGTTCCGCGCGGGCAACAACTTCTGGGCGCAGTGGACGACGGAGCTGAACGCGTACGAGGCGGCGGGGGCGGCGGCGCAGAACGCGTCCAAGCAGATCGCGGCGCTGCTGGCCAGGGTCAGCAACAGCACCAACGAGCTCGAGGACGCGCTGGCCGCCATGTCGGCTTTCTACGTCGAGTCGCTGGGCGAGGAGCAGGAACTGGTGGCGCGCAGCTCCGGGGCGGCGGCCCAGGTGCTGCAGCTAGTGTCGTCGTCGGCGGCCCAGGCGGCCGAGTTCGCCGAGCTCCTGCAGCCGCTGGCGCTCGGCGTGGAGCTGCTGACGGACCGCAACCGCCTGTACATGCTGTCGCTGCTGGAGAAGGCGGTGGGCGCGAGCTCGGTGTGGGGCAGCCTGTCGCGCATGCTGGAACTGATCCACACGCGCGCCGAGACCAAGGCGTCGCTGGTGCGCACGCTGTTCGCCGGCCTCGCCGAGTCGCACCGCCAGGGCTGGTGGCCCCTGGTGCTGGACGCGGGGGCGGCCGCCCTGGACCTGGTGGACCCGGCCACGGGCGCGACGCGCTGGTTCGGGGCCGAGGGGCCCTCGTGGTCGCTGCTGCGGGTCGCCGGCGACGGCGGGGCGGGCTGCCCGGGCGCCCCCCGGGCGCTTTCCTGGAGCGCCACACGCTGGCGCTGACGTGCAACTCGGTGCAGCTGTCGCTGGCGCAGTACAGCTACGACTCGGTGCTGCACCTGGCGCTGCTGTTCGGGCCCGACGGGTGCGGCAACCAGACGTGCGCCTGCGCCCTGGTGCACACCCGCGAGCGGACGGACGACGATGCGCTGCGGCAGCAGTGGGTGGCCCTGCACGCCGCGGCCTTTGCGGGCGCGTTCGGCGTGAACGCGAGCGCCGGCAACGCCTCGGCGCGCCTGCCGGTGCAGGCCCAGGGCCAGGGCCCCTTTTTGTCCCCCCCGGGGGAGGGGGGCTGGTACACGTAACCGGCAGACGGCGACGACGTGTGGTGGGGGCTGGGCGCCGTGCAGCGCGGGCTGCGCACGCTCTTCTGCGACGGCGGGCAGGAGCGCGCGCGGGCGGGCGGCCGCGGCTCCTGGGGCTGGCTGGCGGAGTGCTACTGCGGCCGGGCGCCGGTGGCCGAGGCCGCGTGGCGCCTGGCCGGCGTGCCGGACGCCGCCGGGCTGGCCGCGGCGCTGGACCACGCGTGCGCCGCGGGCGGGGCCGGCGCGGCGGCGGGGGCGGGGGCGGGGGCGGGGGTCGCGGACGTGCTGGGCCTGTGGGTAGAGCGGCAGTCGGGCCGGCTGGCGCGGCACCTGACGTGGCCGTTCCTGGAGCGCGTCCACGCGGGGCTGCCGCCCAACAGCAGCTTCGGCGAGGTCACGACGGCCCTGCTCGGGCGCGACGTGTGCCTGGTGACGCCCGGGGGCTACCGCGTGTGGGCCGGCGCCGGCGGCGGGTCGGCGCTCGGGGCCCTGCGCCTGGCGAACCGGGACCCGAACGCAACGGCGGGCCTGGCCGGCTGGTTGGCCGGCACCGACGGGCCCGCCGCGGACGAGCTGGCCGAGACGCGCCACCCCGCGCTGCAGCTGTGGGAGGAGGTGCTGGCAGTGACCCCGCGGCTCGTGCGGCATGGCGCCAAGCTGCGCCAGATCGCACAGGGCCGGCTGCCGACGCCGACGGCGACCGAGACGCGGCGCGGCCGCCAGGAGCGCCGCTTCGGCATGCGGGGCCAGCGGGACTCGGTCACGCTCAACTGCGCCGGCGTGGCGCCGGACGCCAACGCCACGGTGCGGCTGCAGATGCTGGAGGACGTGGCCACGGCCGTGATGGTGTCCCCGGACCTGTCAGAGGTGTGGCTGCTGGGCGACCGGCGCGAGCGCGCGAGCGCGGCGGTGGCGGGCGATGATGTGCTGGGCGTCGCCTGGCACGACCCGCACTGCCTGCTGCTGGGCGCGCAGCAGTACTTCCTCTGCTACCCGCGCTGCCTGGACACGCCGTGCCCGTTCCGCGCCACGCGGGTCGACCCGGCGACAGGGCTCGTGACCGAGTACCGCGACACGAGCGGCGCCGCCGCCGCCTCCGGGGGGGCGGCGGCGGCGGAGGCTAACGCGACGCACCCGTTCGGCACGGCGTACAGCGACGCGCCGGGGCTGACGCCGTACGTCGTCGACGTGCCCACGCGCCTGCTGACGGTGTCGCGGGCCTTCCGCGCCCGCGCCGGCACGCCGCTGTACCTGTTCCAGCCCGTGCCGGCCGGGGCCGAGGGCGCGGGGGGCGGCACGGGCCGCGCCGCCCAGTGGCTGGCGCTGGGCGACGACTGGTTCGCGGCCCTCACGCCGCCGCAGCGCGCCGAGTACCTCGGCCAGTGGGGGGCGCTGGTGCGCCTGCCGCTGCGGCGCGACGGCGCGGCCCGGCTGCTGGACTCGCGCCGCAAACCCTTCGCGCAGGGCAAGTTCGACCCGCGCGAGGCCGTCGTGTCCGCCTGCCACTTCGCCGCCGAGCTCGCCGTCCCCCCGCCCAAGAGCGCCGCCGAGCTGCTGGAGGCGCTGCGGGCCGCGCAGGCCCTGCCGCCCGAGGCGCTGGCGGCCCGGCAGTGGCGCGAGTCGCTGGTCCCGCCGGCCACGCGCGGGCTGGACCTCCGGCAGCTGGACCGGCGCTGCCGCCGCACGGCCACGGCGCAGGCGGGCGGCTGGTGCCTGATCCTGCAGCACTACTTCTTGCACTGGTCGGCCGAGACCGACTCGGTGCGCCTGTACCCGCGCGAGTGGGAGCTGGAGCTGACGGTGCGCCGCCGCGTACGGTGGGCGGCGGCCAACGCCACGGCGGAAGACGCGCCGCCGCGCGAGCGGGACCCGCACTACGTCTGCCCCGACACCTTCGACCTGGTGGCCCGGCCCGGGGGCTCGCAGTCGCTGGCCCGGCTCGCCTACGAGCGGGAGCCCCCCTGCCGCGCGCGCCTGCGCCCTGTCGGTCCGGGTCGAGGGCTGCGCGCCGGCCGCCGTGCCGCTGGCCGACGTGGCGCCGTACCAGACGTACGAGGTGGACCTGTCGGCCTGCGCCGTGCCCGGGGGCGCGGGCGGCATGTGGCTCGCGTGCCCGGACTACGAGGTGCGGTGCGCCGGCGGGCTGGCGCTGGCCCCCAGCGCCGTCCCCCTGTCGCTGCAGCAGGCGCGCGACAACGCGCGGACGATCCGGGTCGAGCAGCAGTCCGAGCTGGCCGACCTGTACCGCCTGCTGGGCGAGTCGCTGTCCCGGCTCTTGACCTTCCCCACCGGGCCCGGCAACACGGCGGGGCTCATCGACCCCGCGGAGCTCGACGCGGCCGCGCGCGACTCGCTGCAGGCCTACAGCCTGGCGGACGTGTCGGTCCAGCGGGCGCGCACGTACTTCACCGGCGTGCAGCTGGCCGCCAACCTCTCGGCGCAGCAGATCATCGACCGCGCCGACGACTGGGGCGACGAGTACGCCGTGTTGATCGCCCAGGCCGCCAACCGGTCCGCCGAACTCGTCCGCCGCCAGAGCGCCCTGCGCCTGCTGCAGGGCAAGCTCAGCGACCTGTACCACGAGGGCCTGGAGCTGGCGGACAAGCTGCCGCAGCTGCAGAGCGCGCTGCGCGCGGCCATGGACAACACGACGCGGGCCATGTACGACGAGCTGCAGCGGCTTTTCCCTGGAGGGGGGGAGGGAGGAAAGCACTCCTGCCTCAAAGAGTCTGCCATGTCACGCAGTGGAGGGGGGGCAAGCGCTGCAAAACCTGTGGCGGCCCCAGTCTCTATATAAGGCACTGGGCCCGGCTACAGCCTGCTGGAGGGGGGCTGGTCCGCCTGCAGCACCCCGAGGAAGCTGGGCTATCGGCTGGCCTCTCGGCGGAGCCACTGGCACACATAGGTGAGCTACAGCAGGCGTTTGCCTCTCGTCCGCTCCTGCACCTAGAGAGTAGCGAACAAAACTTGGCTGGGATCCTTTCTCGCCTACCATCAACGAATCTGCAGGTACTGCAGGTAGGAAGGACCGTCTTACAATCAGCAATCCTCAGCCCGCTCCCAGTGGTAGGTACGGTCGTCGCCGACTGCCTCCAGGTACAACATCATTTCTTCGCATTGGGGCTCGCGCTGGAGGCGGGGGGCTCGGTGACACAGGCGGCAGGCGAGCCCAAGTGGCTTGTCCTGGACGTCCGGCGGGAGGATGTCGCGCCAGCCAGTGGGGCGGACGAGAACGGGCGCCGGGCCTTTATCCAGCGCTACCTCGAAAAGCTCAGCCAGGGCAGGGTTCCTCTGATTTACAGTGGTTTCGACCTTACCGACCTAGTGCTGTTTACGCCAGAGGTGCCACCGGAGGCGCCGCCGGGGACCACGCCGGGGGCTGAGCTGAGGCTGGCCCGGGTGGACCCGAGCTGCTGCTTCGGGGTGCTCGGCTCCACAGAGCCGGGGCCCCTGTGGCTGGCCACCGCGTTCGGCGTCCTGGCCAGTGTCCTCTGCTCTACACAGCAGGACCGAAACCACTGGCTAGCGACGGTCCTAGGGGTTATGGATGCACAAGACCTAGACTGCGGGGTTTTGGGCACTTACCTGGACATGTGGGCCAGCGAAGCCGAGGAACAAGGTGCCGACGGCAACCACTGGCCGTGCGCCACGACGCTGCGGCGCTTGGATGCATATATGTTGCTGCTTTCAGTTAGCTCCGGCTCTTTGCCGAGCGAGGGGAAGCTAGCGGGCAAGTTTCGGGAGCGGGCCGGGGACTGTGGACGGTGGTGCGGGGTGGCAGGATCACTTTTTTTTACTAGACCAGACAATAAGCTGGCCCTCAATCTTCTGCCCTGGGGCAGTCCCGCCCTAGCTGCGGCAACGAGGGCGGCGGCCCGCTGCGTGCCCGAGCTGCTGCTCCGCGTGGCTGCCCGGGCGGCCGCTCCGCGGGCCGGGGGGGCTGTCGTGGTGCACACACTCAGCCAGAGCGGGACGCCAGCGGGGGTGGGCTCACGCAGGGGGGCGTTTTCTTCTCCCAGGGCGCGGGGCCCGGTTGGCAGAGCACCCGCGGGCACCACCACCAGCGCCGGCAGAGACGGACTCCCTCCCCCTGCCGGCGTCTTCCGACCGGTACCCCAGCGGGCAGGTGCCCCCACGGCGTCGTCTACGGCGCCGTACCCCGCGCAGTCTGCCGCGCCCCAGCCCTTGTCCGGACCGGGCGGGCTGCAGCTAGGTGCGTTCGGCGGGGCCTCCCAGCCCGTCCGTAGCGCGGCCGCTGGGTACGGCAGCGCTCGGACAGCCGTCCCCGGGATTCAGCGGCTACAGCCGGGGGTCTCTTTCGCCAATGCCACCCGGGCCAGCATCAGCACGTATGCCGCTCCCTTGGCCAATGCCGCACGGGCCCCGCCGGCTCCATCGTCGTCCGCGGGCCCTGCCACGGACAGTACGGAAGCAGAGAGACGGCGCCAACGAAAAAACGAACGTAGCAAGGAAAGAAGGAGACTTACGGCAGGGAGCATCGAATGGCTGGGGAAAGCAATTTTCAACAAGAACGCGAATCAGAAATTGCCAGACAGATGGTGTATAATGCGCGAGGCCTTACGAAAGATAGCAAGCCACGATCGCGACTTTGTTCTCCCGGGGCCGCTATCACCGAACACCCTCAATAAGCAGGAAAGGCAAAAGCTCAGAAAGGGTAAAGAGAGAGAATTAACTAATTCAATGGCAGAAGTACTGCAGACAGCAAGGATTACTTTATCGACAGAAGGCATGTACACGGATAGCGAGGGCATCCTTAGGTACGCTGAACAAGCAGTCTGGGACGGAGCGGCGACGAGGTTCAAACAGCTGTTTCCGCACGTGCAGCCCGCTGCCGTCCCGCAGGAGGAGAAGAAACGATAGTCACCCCTCTTGGCCACTCTTGCCCGGCCCGGGGGGAGAAGGAAACCTGGTGTCTGTGCCGGCCAAACAGCGTCCCCGTTAATAAAAAAACCGTGAACCAATCAAGCGCTGCTCTCGCTCTCCCCCCCCCTTCCGTGCTACGCCACCTCTGCCGCGGGCCACGAGAAAGATGGTTTTGGGAGAAGAGGGAGAAAGAAGAGCGCTCTCTCCCCACTGACGAGCCTTGGGCACGCCAGGCAGGACAGCCAGCGGGCGTGAGCCTAAAAGCAGTCCCGTTCGTAGCGCCGGGGACCAACCTCTCTCTGGGGGCAGTCCCAGAGCAAATATCTCTCCCAGCTGGCCGGATAGTTTGAATCACCGCAGGTGTCGGTGATGACCCAGCCGCGAGTTCCCAGCGTCGGCAGACTCACGCACTGGCCGCCCGCGCGGATCTCGTAGTACCAGGAGTTGGCACTCTCTAGGAAGCTGGGTCTAATGGCGAAGACGTCGGTGGCGGCGCGCCAGGGCACCGTGCCGTCGGCCTCCTCGGTGACTAGCCCGCCCTCGGTGGTAGCCCACACCTTGTGCTGTTCCTCGTTCGCTAGGAGGTGGTACCTGTCGTTACCCAGTGGTACAAAAGTAAAAAAGGCCGCGTTGTAGCTCGTCGGTACTACCATACCTCCGGTCAGTGTCCAGAAGTGCCGGACAAAACCGTCCGGCCAGTAGTAGCGCTCGTCCCAAGAGGCTATTCTGGTTACGCAGTCCTGGAACGGCAGGGACGACAGCCCCTGGTACCACCAGTCCTGGGTTGGTACGCAACCACCAGGATCCAGATCGCACGGCGTTAGGCCCCAGGCACACTCGTCCGGGCCCCCGCAGCTGTCGGTAGGCTCGTGGTACGAGAAGCCCCGCGGGCCAGGGTAGCAGGGCGGGAGAGTGCCATCATAGCCCCCCCAGGGGCACAGACCGGGGGAAGCCGTCCAGACGCTGCTGTGCATCGCCGGGTAGGTTTTGTGCCCGCCCTGCAGGCACTCGCCACGGTCGGTCTAGTGTGCGGCCCCTCTGGTACGACTTGGGCCAGCAGGGGGTGGCGGGGCCAAGCGGGGCCCCACGGAACGCTGGCCCGCCCCCCTCCTTCCCCCCCCCCCCCCCCTCCCTCCCCACCGGCGCGCGGGGGCGCCCCCCCTCCCCGCGCCCGCCGGCGCGCGCCGGCTCGTACAGGTGCACCCCCCGCGCGCGCGTCCTCCCCCCCCCCCCCTTGTGAGGGAGGCGCGGGGGGCGCCGCGGGCGGGCGGTGCGCTGCGGGGCAGCGACACAATTCAGCTGGTCGTAGCTCGCATGGGACGCCGCCGCCGAGCCTCGATGCTGGTCCAGCAACAGCAACAGCAGCAGCAGCAGCAGCGCTTGGCCCCGCCAGCCCCAGTACCCGACGACCTACTCTCTTCTCCTGCCCCACTCTCCGCTCCCGTGCTGTCCGCCCCTGTGCCCGACTCACTGGCCGCGCCGCCTGCCTCCTGCTGTCCCGCCGTCGGGGAAGTGCACGCCGAGCTCGTGGTGGCCCTGCTGCCCGGAGTGGACGTGTCGGCGTCGCTGCACACGACGGAGCTCACCCGCGCCCCAGCCTCGGCGGAGAAGCGGCCGACGCTGGAGCAGGCGCTGGACGCCCTCGTGCCCTCCTGTGTGCTCAAACTGCTGGCCTTGGCCGTGCGCCCGGCCCCGGGGTCCACCTGGCAGTGCGGCTGGCAGGCCTACCGGGGCGGGCGGCTGCTGCTGCGCGGCCGTTTGTCGGACAGGCAGCCGCTAGGCCGCGAGCTGCCCGGCGGCGCACAACTGGCCCGTAGGCTGAAGCAGCGCCTGGGCCTGCTGCTCCGTTTCGAGGATGCCCTAACCTCGCTGTTGGCCCAGCACCTGAGCGTGCCAGAGGTGTGCGCGCGCCTGCTCGAGGCAGACCCGGAGCTGGCCCGGGCCACGGACCTGTCGTATGCCATCTCGGCCGACGCCCCGCGCCGGCCGGCTAGGTTCCAGCCGGGCTGGGACTTCCGGCGCGCGAGACCAGGGAACACTCCGGCCCCTGTCTCCCCGACGGGGCCAGGCAGACTAGTCTAAGGCCTGCAGCCAAGCCGGGGCAGGAGGGAGGAGGGCCGTCGTGACTTCGCCTAAGCCGGAGTAGGAGGTAGGGGGGCTGCGTTTCGCCACGCTGCCCGTGTACAGTTTCAGTCAGTCTTTAAAATACCCGTCCAGCCAAGAGAAAAAAACCGGACCCGGCCGGCGCCGGCCGGCTAGAGGGGAGGGGGGGTAGATTGATTGCTAGGTCCGGGCCGGGGCCCGCCGGCCCCACAGAATCTGCCAGCCGGGTGGCGCCGGCCGGGGCCGGCGGTCGCCGGCCGTGGTGCTTCGGAGCGGGGGAGTCAGCTCCCTTCCTCTTCCTCCTGTCCCCCGCGGCTCGTGTCCCCGCGGTCCGTGTCCCCGTGGCCTGTGTCCCCGCGGCTCGTGTCCCCGCGGCTCGTGTCCCCGCGGTCCGTGTCCCCGCGGCTCGTGTCCCCGCGGTCCGTTTCCCCGCGGCTCGTGTCCTCGCGGTCCGTGTCCCCGCGGCTCGTGTCCCCGCGGCTCGTGTCCCCGCGGCCGGGGTCCCCGGCCGGCCGTGGTGGGGGGTCCCGCCGCGCCAGCTCGGTGCACCGGTCCGTCAGGAACGCCAGCAGCAGCCCGAGCTGCGACGGGTCTAGCGACGCGCACACGGCCGCCACGTGGCGCAGGTCTCGTTCGGTCTGGGCCGCGCCGCCGGGGGGAGTGCAGCGCACCGCGCCGGGCGGCGGACCGGGCGCCAGGCCCGCCCGCCACTCGCGGTAGTCGCGGACCTGGTCGTACCAGAGCTCGCGGTACTGTTCGTCGGCGGCGGCGGGCCCGGCGCCGCGCAGCGCGCTGGACTCGTCGCGCACCCAGCCCCACGGCAGCGCGAGGCCCACCGGCACGGCGGCCAGCACGAGCACGAGCACGGCGGACGGGGGGGGGCAGGTCCAGCAGGCGGTCGGTCCCCACGAACCACGGCCAGGGCGACAGGTAGGCCGCCAGCGGCACCAGGGCGCACGTGCTCCAGAACAGGGACCACAGCGCCACGTAGCACTCGGTCACGTGGCGGACGTACCACGGCAGCGGGCCCGCCGGCGGCGGCGCCGGCGCGCGGGCGGCTTCCGCGTCGTCCCCGGCGGCCGCCGGCCCCGGGCGCAGGCAGGAGGACGACGCGGCCGTGCGCTCCAGCTCCCGGAGGCCCGCGTCCCCCCACGCGTTCTGGCACAGGCGCAGCGCGACCCGGGCCGCCAGCGGCACGCACAGCAGCCAGGACAGCAGGCTGCCGGCGCCCAGGGCCAGGAGCAGGCACCCCAGGGCCCGGGCGTCCCAGCGCACGAGCAAGGACAGGGGCCCCGTGAGCAGGCCCGGCACGAGGGCGACCGTGCCCAGCACGCAGCAGCAGGCCGACCAGCAGCACAGGCGGTCCAGCTGCTCGCGGTAGCACCGGACCAGCGGTCGCTCCGCGGCCGCGCCCCACGCCCGCGCCGGCCCCCAGCACGCACCGGTGCCGACCGCCCGGACGGACAGGAGGCCGAGGAACAGGAGGCGCAGCCAGTGCAGGGACAGGTTGCGGCCGAGCGCCAGCCGCCGGAAGTCTCGCTTGACCACGCGCCATTCGCGGCACTCGGCCTCCAACGCCGCGTCGTCCGGGGCGCCGGCCGCCGCCAGCTCGCGCCGCAGCTCGGGCCTGGCCGCGAGCGGGCGCGGCAGCGCCCAGCAGGTCTGGCGCGCGATCTCCTCCCGCACCAGCCGCGCGCCCGCCAGCAGGCGCAGCCCGGGCGCCGGGGCGGGGGGCTCCGCCGGGCCCACCGCGCGCGCCGCCTCCTGGGCCAGGGCCAGCACCCGCCGCAGGTCGGCCGGCACGGAGCCCTCCGGGCTGGCAGGGTGTGCCGCGGCGGTGATGAGCAACCAGGCGGGCCCGAGCGGGTCGCCGCCCCACAGCGCCGCCAGCCACGTCAGGGGGTCGGCCGTGGTCAGGTTGGGCAGCGCGAGCCGGGCGCACCCCGCCGAGCTGTTGGCGCGCGGGCAGGCCAGGCACAGCTTAGGCCCGTGGTCCGGTCGGTGTACCACACCCACGTGCGCCCGGCCCCGGCCGCTCCCAGCGGCAGGTGGAAGCTGGTGCGCGCGGGGGCGGCCTGGTGCGGGTACCAGGCGTGCCGGTACACCCACGGGGGGGTCCGGGCGACCTCGGCCACCGCCGGCCATGGGACGGCCAACGAGGGACAGTCGCCGGCGCCCCACAGGTCGCGGGCACAGGGCGGCAGCGAGGCTAGCTCGGCGGGCGCGGCGGCCCAGACCTCGAGCCGCCAGGGCGCGGCGTCCGACGAGTGGCCGCCGGCGCTCTGCGCCAGGACCCACTGCAGGTCCTCGCGCAGGCCGGCCAGGCTGTGCGGCGGCAGCAGGGGCGGCCCGCCCCAGAACAGCCACGCGACCAGGCACAGGTGCTGCACGGCCGAGTACACGAGCATCGCGCCGACGAACAGGCGCAGCTGCGCCAGGGAACCCACGTACCGGATCAGCAGGTACACCGACGGGGTGGCCTCGTCCGCTTGCGCCGACCAGTCCTCGTGCACGTCCAGCCAGCACAGCATCTCGTACAAAGCCAGGTAGCGGCTGCCGTTAGCGACCAGGGCCAGCAGCAGCAGGGCGGGCGCGTTGTACTGGAACATGAAGGCCTCGCAGAAGGTCACCACGAACAGCAGGTACGTCAGGCCCGGGGCCCCTTCCCTGTACAACCACGAGTGCACGTAGCGCACGTCGTAGTGCCCGACGCCGCACGCGGCCCGCCACGACGCGGGCAGGCGCAGGCACAGGCACAGGAACAGCAGCCCCAGGCCCTGGGCCACACACCACAACACCGCGGCCGCGAGCCAGACGACCTCGGCCCCCGCCGCGCTCACCGGCGCCGTCCGCGCGAGCAGGATAGCCGTAAACAGGGTCCACGTCCCCAGGGCGGTCCCTTGGTACCGACAAAACCGCCGCAGGTGCAGAAGCGCTCGTTGGCACACTTGCTGGTACATGCGCAGCCGCGACAACACTCACGCTGGTTTTAACTAGGCAGCCCGGGCGCGAGCGGCGGCGAGCGGCCAGAACCCGGCCGGGGGGGAAGAGGCAGTCCCTCCCCCGCGTGGGAATGGAGGAGAAGAAGAAGAAGGGGGGTGGTCCGGCTTGCGGCAGCCCTTCCCCCCCCCCCCTGGCGGCCCCATGGCTCCGCCGACGGGAGAGGGAGGCCCCCCGGACGGACACCAGCCGGCGCGCACCGGCCAGGATCTCCTCCCTCCCCCCCCCCCCCCCCCCAAGCCCTGGCCGTGCACCCGGGGCCATGGCCTGGGACGGCGCAGTGTCCGCGGGCGTCAGCCACCGGCCCCTGGCTGTGCCAGACGTGGTGGTCACCGGCCCCCGGCCGTGCCGGACGTGGTGGTCACTCCTGTCCGAGGATGCTCTCGCTACGACTGCACCCGGCTGCACCGGACAGGGCGTTTTTAAACTCCGGTGCTCCTAACTCCGGCTGCCGGGCTACGGTTTTTGGGGGGGCCTTTCTTTTTTTAATCAGACAGACTAGCAGAACTTGGCGGCCCCGTTTTCACCCCGAAAAGGGCCGGCAGCCCGTTTTCAACCCGAAACGGGCCGGCAGCCCGTTTTCGGCGGGCTGGTCTTGCCGACGACCGAAACGGGCCAGCAGCCCGTTTGGCTGGCCCGTTTTTGGCAGGAAACGGGCCGGCAGCCCGTTTTAAACCCAAGACGGGACGGCAGCCCGTTTCAGAGCGCAATCACGTGGCTACCTTCGAACGGGTTGCGAGCGGTGGCTACCCAGCCCTGAAACCGGCCTCCCCACTGGGTCTGCACGAGTTCTTCGCTAAAGGCAAAAGCCAACGGCGCCAGTCGAGGCCCTTCATACTCGAGCACTGGCCAGATCAGCTGCAGGTGGAAGGGCCGCGCGTTCCACTCGAGGTACCGCACCAACGCGGGCGCCCACACGAACGAGGCTTGCTCCGCCACGGGGCGGGGGACCCCCTCCACTTCCAGGTAGCTGCCGTCCGCCTGCCTCGCGAGCTCGACGCCCTGGCGCGAGTACTGGCAGCCCTTGACGGCCCGCAGCACCGAGCCGTCGCCCAACGCGTGGCTCAACGCAGCGCCCACCTCTACTTCGCTGCCGAGGCCCGTGACCGCGCTCACCACCCCATTCCCGAGGAGGACGAGCGTCTGGGGTGACCACCACTGCCGCGGAGCGCGGAAGCGCCTGCTCGGGCCACACAGCGGCCCGAGTGGTGGCGGGATCTGCCCGGCCGGTCGTGGCCTGGCCGCGGCGGTGAAGCCCAGCCTGCCGCACGGCAGCCGGACCCTGAGTGACCTCCACTCGTGGTGCGCCGACAGGAACGAGGGAGCGTGGGCGGCCAGCAGCTTGTGTGTCAGGACCAGGAGTTCTCGTGCGTCACAGTGCCGGGCCAAGTACCACGCGACGGCCTCGCTGTGTAAGTACACGTGAATAGCGCCCCACTCGTCCTCGGGGCCCCAGCTCTGGCTCACGAGCGCGAGCGTCCCCATCACCCGGCGGTTGGCCAGCCGTGGCTCTGGCCGAGCCGGCGCGGCTAGGTGTACGACAAACGCCAAGAGGTAGCGCAGCAGATCGGTGCCGAGGGCGCGGAACCCAGCGCCGCCGGCACGGCTGGCGGTCGGGGCGGTGGTGGTGGTCGGCGCAGCGTACGGGTGGAAGCGGTGCGGCTGGCGGCGGGGTGTGGTAGGTCTAGGCATGGTTGTACTTGGTGGCTTCGTGCCGTCACCTTTTGTGCCAGCGCCACGACGGGACGCAGCCGGGTGGGAGGGGGCACGCGCCCCCCCCTCCTCGCGCGCCAGGTGCGCGCGCGGCGCCAGGTGCACGTGCACCGGTGCAGGTGTGCGCCGCCTGTCGCGCCCCCCCCCCCTCGCGCCGCCGCGGCCTCGCCACTGCCGGGTACCGTCCCTACGGGTAACAGAGCACGTCGAGGCGGAGGCGGGCGGAAAGGAGGACTGGAGCCGGAGGCTTGCTCGGAGCAATACCTCTCTACACTGAGAGCCTCGAGGTCGACGGGTGCGTGGCAGAAGGGACGGAGGGCTGTGCGTGTCTGCTACTCAACACGAAGCCTGTTCTAGGCTAGGCCCGGAGTTGTCGGGCATGGGCAAGCTGGGGGGAAGGCCACTGCTTCTCCCCTAGGCACCACCGCCACGGGGAGAGGGGCGGGCCCTGGAGGAGGTTTTGACCGACCGAGGTTCTACCCCAGGCTGAACGCTCTCCGTAGGCCACGTTGGGCTGACACCGACCCAAGGCTTTGACTGGTCTTCGCTGGTCCACGCCACCAGCCGGACGTGTCCCTCCCCCCCCCCCCCCCCCAAGATGGCACACGAGGTTATCGCAACCGGCCCCCCTCCCCTGGCTGTACCGGACGTGCTTGGACCGGGTGTAGCAGCGGGCTCCCGCTACGAACGCACCCGGCCCCCGGCCGTACTAAACAGAGCGTTTAAAAACTCCGGGGGTGCCCTAACTCCGGCTGCCGGGCTACAGTCTGAGGGCTTGGCCTTTCTTTTTTAATGAGATAGAGAACTTGGTGGCTCAGGGTGTAAATTAAATCAGAGTGCAATCACGTGGCTACCTTCGAAAGGGTTGCGGGCGGTGGCTACCCAGCCCTTAAACTTGCCCCCCCACTGACTCAGCACGAGTTCTTGGCTAAAGGCAAAGGCCAGCGGCGCCAGCCGAGGGCCTTCATACTCGAGCACGTCCCAGATCAGCTGCTGGTGCCAGGGCCGCGCGTTCCACTCGAGGTACTGCACCAACGCGGGCGCCCACACGAACGCGGCTTGCTCCACCACGGGGCGGGGAGCTCCGCCCACTTCCTAATTTTATGTAAAAAAATTAATTAATTATTTGATATTTTATTTTTAAAAATCCAAAAGGTCTAGTTTCAATCGCATTCTCTACAATTCCGATAACTTGTCTTTTCGTATATGTAAAACTAAATATCTTTTCTAAGGATTCGCTTGTTATTTTTTTCTTTTGTTTGTCTCGTGTTATCTTGTTGTTTTCTATTATAACTACTTTTCCAGATTTCTCAATTCGCTTAGCAATCATTAATTCTTCATCAGTCTCCAACAATTCAGCCAGTTCATTTTTACCATTCTCAAATAATTCAGTGTTCGTAATACCTAGCCCACAACTTATTACACTTAACATATTCGGTAAATTCAATGCTTTTTTCGTTTCATAGTTCATACTAAATCCTTTTACTTTCATACTTGCTTTACCATTATCTAATAAGTATCCATAACATTTCGGCCCTCCTCCCACAAAGGTTTTTATTTTTGCTCCTTTCAATTCATCAGTCCAATCTCCAGTAAATCGCCTGTCTCTACATCTGCCTCATTAATTTCTTTGTTAGTCGTATATATTATTACGCTGTCTGTGTCATGATACAATATCCTATTGCCTAATCGGTCCATCATATTGTAAAGTCTCATTCTCGCGTGGCATGTAGTAAATAAAGCAACCACAATATTTGTTTTAATCGGGTCGCTCACCGCGTCCTGTTTTAAGTCATATTAACTTGCTTCTACAATTTGGTCGTTAATTATGTTAATATTTATATTATCCACTGATTTATCGTTCAATAGTTTGTATAAGGTATCTTTATCCTTTATCATTTTATTCTGTGTTTTATTTTGTTTCTGTCCAAACTTGCCCCATAAAGAGTTCAAGCACAACTTAGCCACTGCTCGCCGTCCTTCGTTTTTAAATATTTTGCTTTCATCCATCTTAACTCCCATTTTGATTTCCATGCTGTTTATGTAATTTTGCTTTTCTGCTTCCGTATTACATCCCGCGGGATATCCGCTGGACTCTTGTTTTACTTTCAAGAATGTCTTTGTGTATTCTTTGAATAAACTACTGCTTTATTCTTTCCAGTTCCATACTTCATATATTTTTATTACTTTATACCCTTTGTCTAATGCCTTGTAAATTTCTGGAGTTGCCCATGTGCCTGTTATTGCTCGTTCTTTATCTGTGTGCTTACATTCTCCATGTTGCTCAGTCATTCCGCACTTATCGCATAAGTAATACATCATCTTTCCTCTGTCTGCTTTCGGTAAGACTGGGTGAAGTAAGCCTCTTGGTGGTAGCATCTTAACCTTAGCCACTCCGAAATATTCTCTGTTTATAATTTTGTTTTTCATCTCTTTTCTTTCCTCCTTATTGCTTGGTCTAATAATTATATGGTGTCCGCTTGGATAAAGGTCGTAATACATCACGGTCGGATAAAGTGAGCATATGTCAATATATTTTGCATACTCGTTATCATGTCGTGATTTCCAATATAATTTCAGAGCATTCACTCTACCTCCAAACATTGCCTCTCGTGGGTTTAGTCCTTCTTGTTCAGTAATTCGTTCGTTTGTATCCTCTGCCAGTCTTTCACTGGTTTTCATCAGGCTCCATTCGCACTCCCAGATACTTATTACTTTCGCTTGTTCGCTAAGTTGTTTTTCTCTTCTCATTGTTTCCTTGTATAGTTCGCCCATCGTCTTATTCTTCTTCACATTCATAGCATTTCTATTCCAACACTTATCACATCCGTGCCAATGACACCCGTAAAACTCATAAGCGGTTTTGTTTTTCTCGTCCCAACCATCTACATACACACGAGATTGCCCGAGTTGAAACATTTTTTCACCTCCGTTGAATGCGTGTTTAATTTCGGTTTTGTCTAACCTGCTTCTGTATGCTAACCATTCTACACAAGCCCTAGAAGTCATCCTGTTTTGTTTTTCCGCTTTCAATATCGCAATTGAATTTTCTGGCATAAACTTAGCACGATACAGAGCCATAACACAACTCGCGATAGTTGTGTATTGAAAAGGGTCAATACCAAACTCTAGAAACTGATTTCTAACATCTATACAACCCTTCCTCAGTATATCAACATCTGAATGACAATACTCTGCGATTTCCTTCGCCATATCAAACCTGTTATGTGCTTTCACTTGTTCGTCATACCATTCAAGAAATTCCTTTCGTTTATCTCCTCGCATCGTGTCATAACAGTAATGTTTCTTATGTGGCATTACCCCAACATAGTTTTTATTTTTAGCCGTATTGAAGAAGTGCGGGAAGAACCTTTCTTAAGTTCCGTAAGCCCGAATGTCTTTGGAAAGTCTGGCAATGGCATCGTAAGAAAACTTAGGCTGTCTATAAAGCGATACTTCTTAAGTGTCATCATCATAATCTTACCACCTTCATAGATTACAAATGGAGTTTGTCCATTATCAACCAACCACTTAAGAATAAACTGACCATCATAACCGCGGGCATTGTGCGCGATAAATGTAAATCCGCTGTGTTTAGTGTCAAAAGCCCAATTACAGAAATTTTGAATGTTCTTGTGAATTACTGGGGAGGTGGTTTCGCCCCCTACCATACCCCCACCTTTTTTGTCAAGGGTTTGGAAAGGGGCGGGGCCCCTTCCGTCATAATACTGGCTTTCCGCATGATTAACAATGTGCTCGCCTGTGTCCTGTGTCGCTTCAAAGTCAAAGAATATGTATTGCTCTGAAGGCGGTAAGATTTCTTTTTGGACTATTTCACATTGGTGTTCAAGCGGTTTCACTAGTTTGCAATTTCGGCATTTCGCATATCCGCATTTGTGCTCATCCTTCTTTCTGTAATTAAGACCGCACAATTTACATTTCGCTTTAACATCGCAGTTTGTCGTCATGTGGTTATTAAAGCATTCAGTGTTTGGAAACTTTCTATTACACTTATCACATTCTTTCCACTGGCTCTTGTCATTTATTTCCTTACAACCTTTGGTTTCACAAATACTACATTTGGCTTCACAGGCGTGTCTTTCCATATACCCTCTTAGACATAACTCACAGAAATTCTTTTTTCCTATCATAGACTTCATGTTAGTTATGGCATCGTAATGTCCTTCAGTCTTTAGAATGTAAAGGTTAGTCAGCCGTTCGCCGTTCGCATCAAGTAGTTCTGTTTTATAAATGATTTTGTCAGGGAATTCGACAATAACCAGATTGTATTTAATGTGATTAGCAAATGTATTAATTTCATGTATCCCACACACATCCTTAATGACCTTTGCTTCATCGTGTAAATCCTCGGCCATTTCCTGCTGTATCTTTCGTCCTCGCATAATTTGCGAGAATTTTTGGTGTTTTTCAATTTTTGCTTTAACTACAACGATTGCTCGTGCTAAGCATAAGTTATCGCTGTTGATAATACTGATTACTCCTTTCTTTCTGTATATATCTAATTTGTTCAAAACCTGTAGCCTTGTCCCGCCCGTCGGCATTTTAACAGATTTCAACACAAATTTTAATTTATCAAAGTTTATTCCGTTTTCATCCATGTAAAGACTTTCGTTGCTTTGAAATATTGCTGACAATCTTTCTAAAACTTTTTCAACAGAGATTTGATTAACTTTGTGTAAGCCTGTTGATACTTTTCCATAGTATCCACAAACTCAATACCTAGGCCAACCTATCTGCGGGCGATTGTCGTCTTACAAAGTCGTTCAACACTATCTCAATAAATCTTATTACATCGCGCATCGTAAATGATCGGAAGTTGCCGTTAATCCTTACCGCATATCGGCTTTCATTTATTCCTAGTTCTGTTCCTTGCTGTCGTCCCTCATGATATCATAATTACCATACCGCAACAAGTCTCTGTAATTTTCTTTCATCTCTTTTTTCTCTTCAATCGTAGGTAAAGGTGGTGCTATTGGTATAGCATGGTGTTCAAAATACACTGCACCTCTTACTTGGTTCAAGTGGTTTTGGGCTGTCGGTGTATCAATTTTATACCCCCTTACCTTCGGTTTGATATATAGCACATCCCGACCCCTGACAGACTTGATTTCGTAATTTATCTTATATTCCCTTAATCTATCCAACCTGTAGACCTTGCCGTTATACGTGTGTGTCTCCATGTTTGATAATAGTATATCAAGGAAAATATAATTTTATAAAATTAAAATATTTGTCTGCCTCAATCGGTCGTCCCCTTGTGGCCTCGTGTGTGCCCCTATATATAAGGACCCTCCTTGTCTTTAAATGGAAATTCAGTGGTTTCCACAGAGAAACTTTTTTATTACTGATACTTACCATACTCGCAACCGCAGTGGCAGTTATGTTCCATGTATCCACACATATTACATCTATCATCGTCATCCTTCTTTATTCTATCCATATACTCTTTGCTGGGCCTCGGAGGAACTGGAGGTTTTTCTTTTTCTGCTGAAATATGTTTCTGAGACTTCATATGTCGCGTTTTGTTTCCATTATGTATTTCAGCACCACATCCACACTTAAAATCTTTATGCTTCCAAATTTTCTTCTTTGCTTTTTTGATTATTCTTGTTTCTTTATCGTAGTTATTTTTCCATTCCGGGTTTTGTATTTTTTTTTTGTTAGTTTTTGTTTTTTGTAGGTGTCCGGGAGGGGGAGGGGGGGTGAGATGACGAGGGAGGGGGGCGGGGGGCGCAAGAAAAGGGGGATAAGGGCACAGCGTCACGAAAGAAGACAAAAAAAAATAGTGTATCTGGCTTTGAGCTACACCCTCCCCTCCCCAACTTTCGTCCCCTCTCTCAGTCTCTTAGAGACCCAAAAAAAAAGAGAGAAACAAGCATTTTTTTAAAAAAAAGAAGGAGGTGGTGGTGTTCAAGAATCCCATAGATCTTCCAGTTCATTGGCAGGAAAAGATTGCGTGTCAACTTGCAAACCGGGCCTGGCCTGCCTGAGCTGCTGCAGCATTTCTTCTGGCGGAATTCTGCACTCGCTCATCGTGACCTTTTGCAACGCTTGGCAATGCTTGAGCTCGGCAACGTCTCCACCGAAATAGCACCAAGAAAATTCTAGTTCTTGCAGCACGTGACACTGCTTTAACTCGGAGAGAGTCGAGTCGGTTATGTTGTAAGACCCTAACACTAGACCCTAACACTAGCCGTTGTAGGCCCGCGCAGCCCGCAAGTCCCGTAGGAGTTTTCCTGTTGAGAACTCCGGTGGTTAAAGGTCCACAGCGCCACAGTTTCAAAGTGCGAAGTGAGTGGAATGCCTGCAGTGCCTTGAGGTTGGCAAATCGATTGGCTTGTCCCAAACGCAGTTCTTGGAGCGCGGGGCAGCGCTGCAATTTAGCCAAGGCCCGCAGGGTGGCCTTGACATCTGGACAGACACAGGGCCTGCAGGCCCCGCCAGCCGGACAGTTCGTCCAGCAGATCATCCGACGCGTCATGATCCAGAGCCAGCTTGAGCTTCGTGAGGTTTTGGGCAAGTGAACGTACGGCAGATGGTGGGAGGGGCCTAAAGTCGATCAAGTCCAGCTCCTGCAGTTTCGTGAGCGAAGGCAGTTGCTGAAGGACGACGTTCATAGCTCCGTCATTGGCTAGGTCGCGCAATTTCAGCCCGGTGATCTGCAGGTTCTGCAGGCCAGAGCCCTTGATTTGGCAGCAAGAGGCTAGGTACTAGAGTTCTTGAGTTTCGGCATCGAGCGTAGATGGGCCAGCCCCCGGTCTGTAATCTGATCACACCGGTGAAGCGCCAGGTTCTCTAGTTGCTGCAGCTTCCGCAGGCTCTGGAGGTTTTCGTCGTGGACGCTTTGGCTCGAAATCACAAGCATCCTGCGAGTCTGGGTGTGCTGACTGTCACGCAGAGACAGACAGATGTTGATGGTGCCTCTTGCCACTAGGTTGTGGATGCAGCCAAACTCGTCCAGGGCCTTATTTTCTTGCCACAACCGATCAGAGTACCATTCGCCCTCCAGGACCAAGGTTTTGAGGTTTTTTATTAAAAATGACTTTCTTTTCGCTGCTTGCTAAAATACGCATGACACACATTTCCTAAGTTAGGGTAAAGCTTGGAATTAGCTAAGTTTTCTACCCTGCACAGGTCGGGGGAACGGCAAAAAAAATCAAGTGGAACTGGAGTTGTACAAAGTGGTGTGATTCATCGATCTTCTTCCTTTACAGGAATTTATTGCCCCCCCTCTCCCAGGCCCCCTCCCCACCCCTTAATCCCAATCTCTGCAAACATGGGGAGGGGGGGGCCATGAACAAAATCCCAAAAAACATTTGCTGCCAACTCGAGCTAGGCGGGGGGGGGGGGGGAGAAGGTACCCTTAAAAAAAGGGAGGGGGGGGCAAGGCAGCCAAATTCCGACGGGGGGAGAGCGGCCGGCAGAGGAAAAGAACCCTACCACTTCCTATCTTTTTTCTGCATGACCTCTTTTTAAGCTTTCTAGCCGGCCGGCCGTCCTGCTTTTTTTTTGTTGAGGAAAAAGGAGCAGCGCACGCCAAAAACGAACCCCTGACCGAAACTGGACCAGCGGGGAAAGGAGGACTGAAGTGCGGCGGCGGCGAAGACAATCGACAGAGCAGGGCGGGGCTCTTTTGCTGTCGTCGGCAGAGGAGCCCCGCTCTAGCTCTACAGCATCATCAGTCGGCCGCCGGCGTTTTAGGTTCTTATTTCCGACGCCGGCGCGCGCCGCGGCGGTCGAACCGCCCCCACCACAGGAACCAGCTGAGGACGACGAAGCAGACGTGGAGGTCAGCGAGCAGGACCTGGCGTTGTGGCGAGCTGTAGAACGTTTGCTGTATGGGGCCGCTTCTTTCCAGACAAACATCAGGTCGGTGGTCTCGATGTACGTGGAGTGGCTGTGCGCGGCGCGGGGCCTGCGAACAGACGACGCAATGCTGGCCTCTCAGCTGAGCCTGTGTTTTGTGGTCGGCCACTGGGACTGGGGCGAGCTATGGCTGCGCCTTTGCGAGGTGTTGGCGCAAGACACGGACGAGCCGCTGGTGCCCGTGGAGTGGACACAAATTCCGACCGGCTTGCAGTGGGAGCACGACGCGCGGCCGCGCAGGGCGCTGATCTCGCGGCTGGCCGTGTTCGTGGAGGCGGAACTGGCATGGGACAGCGGCCGCGTGAGCAAGCAGGGCTGCGCGAGGGCGCTCGTGGAGCTGCTGCTGCGCTGGCACGTGCAGAACGAAATCGTGAGACGCCAGGGCCACGAGCACGGACGCACTCGCACCACCGCCTGTTCGCCGCGCACGCCGGCAGGCTGGCGGGCGAAGTAGCGAACGTCGCGCCCGAGGCGTGGGGCCCGGTGCTGAGCGAGGCGCTGCCTACAATTCTTGTGCCGGGCGAACACTGCTACGCGGCACCGGGCACTGAAATGGCATTTGTGGCTGCCGCCATTGACGAGGCGAAGCACGCGCGGACGCTGCGGCTGGACCCGCTGGTGCCGGTGCACTTGTTTTTTTACCTGGCGTGGCCCGCGTGCTGGACCACCATTTGGGCGCGGGCCGGGGGCTGCAGCTGAGAATCGCGATGCGGCCCGCGGCGGACCAGGAATTGCTGATGAGGATCTTCCTGCACCGCGTGCTGGCGGCGCTGCGCGGCGGGCGGTCGTTGCAGGTGTTCGCGGCCATCGACGCCGCTCTCAAGGAGTGGCAGCAGATCTGGGGCCAGCGGCCCGCCGCGCCCGCTGAGGCGGGGGAAAAGGGCAGACTGCCTGCGAGGAACGAACGGAAAGAGTGAGATTATAGAGAGGCAAAAGAAAACAAAAGGTGGCGGGCGGGGGGTGGGGGCCGGTAAGGCACTTGGAAAAAAGAGAGAGAGAAAGAGAGAGAGAGAGAGAAGGGTGAGATGGACAAACAACCAAAAAAAAAAGCTCTGTCTATATATTTCTTCTGCCAGTTTATTGGGTTTTTTTGGGAGAGGGAAAAGGGCAGGTGCTGGTGCACCAAGAAAGGGGGGCAGGGGTGGGGGGCGCGAAGGAGGATGGAACTCTTTGCACTTCGTTGACACACAATACAGGATCCGATATTAAAAAGCAAGAAAACTTTCGGCCGAAAAAGAATTTTTAAAAAGAAAGCCAGAATATTAAGAGAGAAACAGCGCAGAAATGGCGGAGGAAGACGGCGAGGAGTTGCTGGCGGGCGCGGAGCCGGGGCTCGGGACGTTTGCAGGGCTGGGTGCGATCGACCTGCGCGGCGACGAGTCGGACGAGTCGGGTGACGACGACATTCAGGTAGAGGAGGCGGAGGGCGAGCTGCAGGCACAGCTGACCAAATTCAAGGAGTTCTTGGAGCTCAAGTGGAACCGCACGGGCCCGTTGCCGAGCAAGAGCACAGTGGCGAACCACGTCAGGCACGTGCGCAGGTTCGCGGAGTTTGCGCGCGAGCATGCAAACGTTGACAGGCTGGAATACGCGCTGGGCAAGCCCGTTTTGCTGTCGGAGTTCGCTGCGTGGCAGCCCTGCGAGGGCAAAAAGATCATGTCCAGCACGGTGGGTTCGTACCTGGGCAGCCTGGCGCAGCTGTCGGACTTTCTGCGGTGGAAGCGGGGCGTACAAGCGTGGCAGCACACGTCGAGGTGGCTGGCGAACCTGTCCCGGCAGGCGCAGCAGTACGCGCGGATCGAACGGGTGTACGGGGTCGGGCGGGAGGAGTCGGACTGGACGATGTGGGACCTGCAGCCCTTCCGCGTGGCGGCGCTGGCCGAGTACTTTGCGCGCTACGACGAGGACGCGAAAATGATTGTGACGCGTGCTAATTACGCCAATGTGAGGGAGGGCTGGCTGCGCGCGTTCCGGGCGGCGCTGCTGTGCCTGTTGCTGACGCCGCCCGTGCCGCGGCCGGGCATCCTGGTGAATTTGCACCTGAACAGCTCGCTGATGCGCGAGGAAAAGGAGCCGCGGCGCTGGGTGATCAATCTGCAGGACGCAACGTCGCTGAGCGTGCAGAAAAACAAGACCCGCGCGATGTACGGCGGGCAGCTGCTGCCGCTCGGCAGGCAGCCCTGGCCGACCGACCAGTTGCAGGCGGGCGGCCCACGGGGCTTCGTGCGCCAGGGCGACTGGAGTTCGGCGCTGGACTTTCTGCTGCTGGACCTGCGGGAGCGCGTGGTGCCCGCCGTGGTCGGCGGCACGGAGCACAGGCCGCTGTTCCCGCACAAAGCGAGCTACAAACGCCACGACGCGTGGAGGAACAGCAGGAACAACTCGTCGCTGGCAGAGAGAGCAAGGTCCGACTTTGTGCGCGACGCGTACCTACATTTAGGAGAACGGCTCTTTGTGAACGGACAGCAGCTGGCCCGCTGTCTGGGGGCTGGGCTACCTGCTGACGTTCAAGAGCAGCCGCAAGCCGGCGGAGACCATGTTGCGCGAGCTGGAACAATTCGAGGTCTTTACCGCGCTGGGTGGCGGCCCGCCGCCCTGGGGAGCGGCGGGCTCGGGCGGCGCGCACCTGACGGTGTTTGCCGGGGCCGGGCAGCACAGCCTGGACACCGTCAACTCGGAGTACCTGCTGCCGGGCCACCGCCGCAGAAAGGTGGCGGAGCAGGCGCGTGGATTGAGGGTATGCTGAATCCGCGGAACTGGAACGCGCGCCTGGAGAACAAAGAAATACGGGTCTGGGTGTCGCCTAGGGCCAGCGAGTTTACTAGCCGCTTCTCAGAGGAGGGGCCACGCCTGGAGCCCTTGTCACCGGAAGAAGAGAAGCTGCGGCAGCAAAGGAGGTGGAGGGTGCAGAAAATGCGCGGCGCGGATATTATTCAACCTGCACCGACGTTCAACACGGCCAAGGAGGCGCAGCGGCTGGGGCCGGAGCTAGGCCTCGAGCTGGTGGTCACTTGGCGAAATCAAGGACTACTGGAAACGGCACGTGGCTGAACAATCTTGGCACCGCTGGGAAAAATACAGGTCAAAAGCAGATTGCAAAAGCAAATACAACAATAATTGGAAGGAGGTGGCACGCTTGGGGGTTCTTTCGGCTGTACATGTTCGTTTCAGATATTTGCAGCCAGACGAAAGACCGCGAGAGGAACTAAAGTACGTTTGCCGTTTTCGAGTCAGGGACAAGATCTATAACTGGCCCGACCGCTGGCTTATTGTTCAAGATATTCTACGAGAGTACGGTGACAAAGGGAGGAGCAGAGATAAGAACCCGAAGCTGCTGATGCTGATGCAGGCTTTCCTGGACCAGCTGCGTGTCAAGGCCGTGCGAAAAATGAGCAACTGTGTTCTGGTCCAGTGGCATGCACCTGCGTCGGCGCCAGAGCGAACCGAACCGGTGGTCGACAGTAAGCATTACCCGCTGCCAGCCGATGCAGCGGAGACCGAGTCGGCAGTTACGTGGAACCCCGCCGCATGCCCCGACTACTGGGGCCCGTGGTTTGATCGCAACTGGTGCTTTTTCGCCGTGGCGCTCGCGCACCGGGTCCGTTCTTTGTGGATGAAGAGAGGGCTGAGGGTGACAAGCCGCTCTTGCACAACCGGGACGTCTTGGAGGCGCTGGCTAGTCAACCGTAGACTTTTTTGTATTCAACAGTAAAAAATAATAATCATAATACTAAAACAAAGAAAAGAAGCGACTGGCCCGTCGTCACGATTTATTAAAAAGAAGACCGGGGTCGGAGGGAGCGGGATGGTACCGGTTGCCAAGGAGTTGCGTACGGTAAGCAAGACAGTTTCGGCGTGAAGGTTGAAGAAGCAGACGACTGCATCGGGGGAGGGTATTCTGCAGAGGGGCGGGAGAGGGGGGGGGGGGGGCGTGGCACGGTTCCCCCCCCCCCCATACACCACACCCACTTCTTTCTCCCCGGGCCATTAAGTAAACAAAGCCGCCCCCTCATTTTCCCCCACCTCCTGCCACGGTTCACCACACTGACCACCAATCAATAATCTGCTAGGGCATTAGACAAAAAACTTCTTTCCTGCCCAATGCCCCTCCCCTCCCACCTCCTCTCTTGCGTGGCAGCTACCATTATCTGGCAAGGGGAGAAAGAGGCTTGAAAAAAAAAGAACCTCCTGCTTTTATCTCTACTGAATGTCCCTTTGGTTACCAGTCGAGGACTTTTTAAAAGAAAAAAAAGAAAATAAACCTGATCTTCTGATAGCTCCCGGACTTGGTTCGAAACAGTGGCAGGCCAAAGTGCGGGACGGGGGGCGACTCCTGCTTTGCTGCCGGCCACTGTTTCGACCAACGACCGCGTTCGGGGCCGGGCGTAAGGAGCAGACCAAAGTCTGGGACCGGCCGTTGAAGGTGCGGACCAAAGTGTGGGACCGGCCGTGAAAAGTCCAGACCAAAGTCTGGGACCGGCCGTGAAAAGTCCAGACCAAAGTCTGGGACCGGCCGCTGAGGGTGCGGACCAAAAAAGTGTGTCGGCTGTGAAAGGTCCAGACCAAAGTCTGGGACCGGCCGCTGAGGGTGCGGACCAAAAAAGTGGGTCGGCTGTGGAAGGTGCGGACCGAAGTCTGGGACCGGGCGCTGTGGGACCGGCCGCTGAAGGTGCGGACCAAAAAGTGGGTCGGCCGTGAAAAGTCCAGACCAAAGTCTGGGACCGGCCGTGAAAAGTCCGGACCAAAGTCTGGGACCGGCCGTGAAAAGTCCAGACCAAAGTCTGGGACCGGCCGTGAAAAGTCCGGACCAAAAAAGTGGTCGGCTGTGGGACCGGCCGCTGAAGGTGCGGACCAGAAAAGTGGGTCGGCTCCGACCAGCCGGCTGGTTCGGAGCGTGATGTCTCGGACAAAAGGTACAAGCCGAAGGCCCTCCGAGGCACAGACACGTGTTTGTGCGGCGGGGGGCCTGCCGGTTCTGAATTGCGTGGATCTCGGTGGCTGGTGGCTTCCTTTTGCGTGGTGCGGGGGCTCTCCCGAGGAGCGGGGGCTGCGTGCCTGGCCGCATGTCGCAGCGTGTTCGCGTTAGGTTCAGCTGGACAAGGGGTCTGTGTGCTTGCTTGTGGGCAGGCCCCCCCGCGTTCACCCTGATAGGTCACCCAGTGCTGCTCGTTGCCGAATTCCCTGGCCGATTGGCCGCCGGGGTGTTTCAGGGGGCAAACTCTCGGCCGCGTCGACCAGCACGTCCAGCCTCCCCGTTTGTTGCGTACTACTGTCGTCCGGGCCTGAGCTGGTCTTGGTTAGGTCGGGGCCGTGTTCGTCTTCGTCGTTTGCTACTTCTGGGCTGTAGAGTTGAATTTGCTCTTCTTCATCCGCTGTGTTTGCACTCTGGCGCGGGCATTGGTCGCCAAAGGAGTCGGACACGCGCGTGCCAGCGGCTTCTGCTACCGTTGGTAGCGACAGATTGTGTTGCGCCGGCTGGTCATCTTCACTCTTTTGCCAGTGGCCCAGCAGAGCCGTCAATAGGTCCCCCTCGACGCCTTCGTTGTTGGTGTCCCAATCTTCGTCGACGTTGGCGTCTTCTGCGTCGCCGCCAATGTCGTCCACGGCCTCTTCGTCGTCGTCACCGCTAATGTCGTCGTCGCCGCCAATGTCGTCGCCGCCAATGTCGTCGTCTTCGTCGTCTGACGTCAGGGCCGTGGTTGCGTACGCCGTGTGGTTCGCGCGTCTGAGCCGCAGCCCTTGCAGCAGGCCGGCGGCGGATAAGCTCTGGTCCGCTGAGTGGCGCAGTATCCAGAGCAGGGCAAGAAAGGTCGCCGCCAGATCCGCGTCCCGCGGGGCTTCCCGGGCGGCGGGCTGGTCTGAATAGCAACGCTCGGCCCAAACGGCTGCTTCTGACTCTTGTTCGGGGCAGGGTGTCCTCCCCAGCAGCTTCTGCCAGAATTTTTCTGCGGCCCGCGCCGGGATCCGCTTGGCCTGTTCGTTCTGATCGACATTCGAGCCTAACCGTGCAAGGATGCTGATCTTGAGCAAAGAGAAATTATTCCACAGGCACTCCAAGACAGTCAGATTATTTTGCTCGAGCAGGGGCTCCATCAGCTCATGCGCCCAAGTGTGCAGTTTGAACGGTAGCAGAGCTTCCTCTAGTTCCTGGCGCAGCGTGTTTCCTAGCTCGGTGTCCGCGAGGGCGGGGGATAAACACAGCCAAAGCACAAGGGCATTCCGCAGATCTTTGCAGGTGGTGCATTGAGTAAGATCGCAAGCGCTGACGGGGTTAGGGGGGTCGAAGGCTTATTTTTCAATCGGGAGAACATCGGCTACGACGTACCTCGGGCCTCAAGGTGTTGCAGGGCAGCGAAGGCGCCCTGGCCTTTGCAGGGTAACTCCGCCCGATACTTCTGTTTGGTAAACAATAAAACGTTGGGCTTCAGTTTACGAACCCTTTGCAAATCGGTACAAGATTCCAGGATGCCGATCTGCAGGAGCAGGTCGTTGATTAGCTCTCTGTTCAGGTGCCTGCCCTGAAACCTGCGGCAGTCTCTAAAAAGCTCTTCACGCCATTCAGCCGACCGACGTTTGCGGGTGGTCGTTGTGTTTGTTGGGCAGGCCTTGTGGCGTTTTGCCGGGGTCGACCAAAGGTGTTTTCCTTTTTCGTGGGGTTTCTTCTGCAGACATTTTCTCTTCATGCCGACCTAAAAACACACAGTTTGTGCGACAAGAGAAAAAAAAGAGAGGGGGGGGGGGAACGGAAGGAGGGAGAGAGAGAGAGAGTCGAAAGAAAAAAAAAGAGCATGAAGTTAGAATGTGTAGTGAAGTTTCACACTACAGATTGTACGCGCGTTTGATTTCCCGACATCTAGGATACTTACGGGGGGTGCGCACGAGACATGTACACACACACACAACACGACGCACGTTCCCAAGACAATACTTTTGGCACACATACACCCACACATACACACACACACACATACACACACACACACATACATACACACACACGTACACACACACACATACATACACACATAAACACATACATACACACATATACATACACACGCGCACACAAACACATACATACACACACATACATACACACATATACATACACACACGTACACACACGTACACACACACGTACACGCACATACACACATACACGCACACATACATACATATACACACACACGTACGCACACACGTACACACACGCACACACACACACATACACACACGCACACATACATACGTACACACACACATAAATACACACACGTACACACACGCACACACACAATATTACACGCACACACATGCACACACACATACATACACACACATACAGGCACACACATGCACACATACACACATACATACACACACACACCCACACATACACACGACACCACACAAGGTTTGCACACCAACACGACACACACACACACGCACCCACACATACACACGACACCACGCAAGGTTTGCACACCAACACGACACACCCACACACCCACACATACACGCAGGACGACACTTTGACACACGTGTGCAAGGCTTTACACGCACAAGATTTTTACACACACACACACACACACCTTCACAAGCACACAAAATGAGACTAAAATGACACCCTTCATAAGACGGCACTCGAAACAAGCAGCCTGTAGTTATGTCGTCACAGGCCCAACATAGGCTTTTTTTTCGAAGGGAGGGGAGAGGGGGCCGGCGCCTTTTTTGGCCACCATTGACTTGCACAATGGGGCCCTTTTGGCCACCATTGAGTTGCACAATTGGGCCCTTTTTCGAAATTCGCGCGCAGTCGAAAAGGGGGCACCATTGGGCAGCTCAATGGTTAAAAAAGAAGGGAGGGGGGGGCCTGTCTTGGCACTGGTTGGATTTTTTGAGCCCAGATCAATGGTGAGAAACGGGTGGGCGCAAGCCCTTTGGCCAAAAAAAAGAAGCCATTTTGCAGAAGGAGCAACTCGGTTCTTGCCCTGTGGGAAGCATAAACGTTGTATCGTGTGTGCACACACACATACGGGGAAATGTTGCCTATGTCTGTAGATAGATGGAAAACAGACCGAGCGTGAAAGGTTTCTTTTGTGGTGTGTGCGAACGGTTGTGTGTTTGTGTGTGTGTGTGTGTGTGTGTGCGAACGGTTGTGTGTTTGTGTGTGTGTGTGAAAGGTTGTGTGTTTGTGTGTGTGTGTGTGCAAACGGTTGCGTGTGTGTGTGTGTGTGTTTGCAGGAAATGTATGACTTGTGGCAAATGCATCTCCGTTTACTTAAAGCAGTTTGCCTGTGAAAAAGCGCGACAAGCACCTCGTACATTGCTCTGCTTTCTTACTCTCCTTTTCTTAGCCTATTTTTGTTGCAGAGGACCTTTCACATGTCTTATTTATGTGCATTTAACAACAGAGGTCCAAATAACCTATAAAAGGATATTTGAGCGGTTTTTAAAAAAAGATAGCGACCTGGCTCAAACCAATTGTGATGTAACAGCGTGTTTCTTATCAGTAAAAAAAAAATTCTTTTGTCACAATTTAATAATAATAATAAATACAGCCTGCACGTTAGAGACTGAAAATCCGTTTTTTTTAAAAAAAAAGTGTCGGTGTGTCATCAACCACCTACTATAATTTTGCACAGAAGCTTTTGTCGCCAAGGTTGCTGCCCTCCTCTCTTTTCTGACTGACAGTACCACTTATGTCTTTGGCAGGTTTGGTTTTTTAAAATCCCTTTTTCGTTGTGGTGGTTGTTGACTGGTTTTTCTCAGAGGCGTTTTTTTTTCTGTTCACACCTAGCCTCCCCGGTCAGCCCAAGGGGAGAAACAAAAAAAATTAATGCGCGCCCCCGACTCCTCTCAGGGAGGCATGTCATCATATTGCACTGGTAAGTTTGTCGCTGCGCACCGGGACGTACAAGCGCACTGCTCTTTTGTCAGTAGTAAATAGCGTCTTATTTAGTCTTGCTGCCCAAACGCTGAATGAATTTGACCCATCAACAACACATTCCGTTAATACGTCGATTAATGTATCATTCCACTCAATCTTGCGATCAGTGTCGTCTGGGTACATTTCTTGCTGTTTCAACACCAGACCGTTGGGGCCATGGGATTTCACAAAATGTGTTAGTACATCATACTCGATGTAGTTTTCATTGACATCAACGTGGTAGTTGGCGATCGCATCAGTAAGGAACTTATAACCGTGTAACTCTTGGTTTCTGTAGCCTTTTGTCTTGCTGAACTCGTCCAACCAGCAGTGGGGCCTTTGTTGTGTTTTCCTTCGCCATCATCCGGTGTTGAATTTTCCGTTGCGCCTGGGGCTGTTTCTGAGGCAGCCACCTGCTCTGCCTCGTACACACCCGTAAGATAGACGCCAAGGCTGCTCTGTCCGTGCTTGCCCAGATAGAAACGTACCGTCTTGCCCAAATCCTCGACACTCTGCCCATCTAAGGTAACTCCCGACGACCTTTGTGCCTGCAGACATACCGAAGCCCTTTGCCAAGATTGGGGAAAGATTTTCTTAAATTTCTGGGCATTCTGGCCCAGCCAGTTATCTCCACGGGCTTTTAACGGGCCGGCCATTCTTCTTCGCACAAGGCAGCTCTCCCCTTTCTTTTCTAATTCATATTTACGCAGGGGTCTTTCCCCCCCGGGAGGAAAAAGGAAAGGGGGGAGAGGTTGCGCCAACGGGAGTCGGGGGGGCAAGGCGGGGGGGGGGGGAGAGGGCAAGGCGGGGGCGGGGGGCCGAGGCTGCCAACAAGAAAAAAAAACAAAAAAAAGGACAAAGATGAAAAGAAAAAAGGGGCTTTGGAAATGAATTGGAAATGAGCGGGGGGGGGGCTGGCTTTCTTTTTTGTGTGTGGTGAGGAAAGGAGGCGGGGGGGGGGGGGGGAAGAGCGGAAGAAAGAGAGTTGGGGGCGGAAGGTGGTGGGTCCGAATTGGTGCTCCCTACCTTGCCCTTACATCCCCCCTCCCCTCCCCTTGGGAGTTCGCCCCGCCCCTCCCCGACCCCCCGCAGCCTTTTCTTTCTTAACTCCTTCTTGCAAACATCTTTTGCACGCTTTTTGAGAACATTTTTTCAAAACTAAGTTTCACAACTTTCGTAGCAGAAGTCGTTTTTCCCGCTTTCTCTCTCAGGGGGAGGGGGGTCTTTGGTGGCGCAAAAAAAAAGTCCAAGAAAGAGAAGAAGCAAGAAGCTACGAGCCTAGACGAAAACGACAATGACACAGAAAAAACAGTGATATTCAGCATTACCAAAAGAGAGTTGATAACAGAAGAGGAGAGGAAAGCCGCAAGGGCGGCAGCAGGAAAGAAGGAAGCCGCAAGGGTAGCAGCAGGAAAGGAGGAAGCCGCAAGGGTGGCAGCAGGAAAGGAGAAAGCCGCAAGGGTGGCAGCAGGAAAGAAGGAAGCCGCAAGGGTGGCAGCAGGAAAGAAGGAAGCCGGAAGGACGGTAAGTGTGTCCTTAGCGAAGGCCAAGATATCTGAACTAGTCAGTCGTATAGTAGATGGAGACGACAAGGACTTCGAAACCGACGAAGATGGCAAAGAATATTATCGTATAGCGCTGTATCTTGAGGATATGGAGACCCTGGAGAAGGTAGTCGACTTCATGAAGCTCTACAGCGAGACAAAAATGAAGGAAATTGAAAAGCCGATCAAGAGCGTCAACCTGGTCGAACTAGTGGGTCCAGAGTACGCTAACTTCATCGATGTAAAGCAGCCGATGCTATTTAAGCTAACTATGGTCCTTCCTTTCTCTCTCTCTCTCGTTCTCTCTCCTGTGTCCGTTTCTTTTTTCTTTCTTTCTTTCCTTTTTTGTGTGGTTTGTTTGTTTTGCAGTCCTGTCCGTCCCGAACCAAAAGGACCAAGAGTGTGTGTGTGGGGGCGTGGAAAGGGAGAGGGTGGACAAGACAGAAAAGGACGCATCCGTCGCGTTTTTTTTTTTTTTTTTTTTTTTTTTTTTTTTTTTTTTTTTTTTTTTTTGGTTTGTGTTTTGTTTTTTTGGGGCGTGTGTGTGTGTGTGTGTGTCAGGCCGCGAACTACATGGAAATCGAACCACTGCTGCTGCTCGCATGTACAAAGATTGCGAGCATGCTCAAGGGCAAGACGCCCGAGCAGATCCGAGAGGACTTTGGCATCACAAACGACTTCAGTCCTGAAGAACTACGAGCACTGAAAGAGGAGAACGCATGGGCCCGTGAAGGCTAACGACGCGAGCCGTCCCCTCGCCATCGCACACAACACGGCGCGCCTGCTTCTTCTATCCCCGCGCCCCCCTCCCTCCCCCATCCCCCTTCGTTCCGGATCTGCAAAACAGAGCAGAATACAAAAAGGGCTCGGAAATGGCTGGGCAAGTGAAGGGAGGGGACAACGAGCGCTCGTTGCCTCCCCCCTCCCTCCCCCTCTCTTGTTTTCTCTCTCTCTCTCTCTCTCTGTCTCTTTTTCTTTCTGCTGTACCTTAAGAATTAAAAAGCCTAATAAAGGAACCATCCCGTAGCTTTGTTTTTCGGTTTGCCATGAGCGGCAAAATTGGTCTAATGTCGTAGAAGGCCGGCAAAGCACGGCATTAACCGACTTCGAGGCGCTGCTAACCAGAATAACTACAAAATTTAACCAGAAAAAGTCCCCCGTTGAGGTCCACGTGACGCGGCAGCACCTGCTCTTGGTCGAGGGAAAAGACAACAGGGCCTCTGGCATCCGTTTTTACAGCGTGGCGGCAGATGTCGCAGTTGCTAGCTTAAATGATGTCGCAGTTGCTAGCTTAAATGGCGTGCTGGAGCGACAGGCGCAAGACGCCCAAAAAATGGTGCCCGCCGTGCCACGCACTTACAATTTCTCTTGGCTGTTGAAACACGGCGGCAAGGAACTGAACGCAGAGACCAAGGAGCTCCTACGGACTCTGCAATACATAATCGAGTGGTCCGAGTACAAAGCGGCGAACGACGTCCCGAAGACAGTTTTTGACAAGGCTAAGGCATCGGTCCTCGCGGTCATCGAGTCCGTTATGAAGGTTAACGTGTGGAGCCCACTGCACCTGCTCCTGTTGCAGGAAACGGAGCACTACGGATCAACGAACCTATTGTCTTGGCTTAAGGCTGACCTTGAGCACACGCAGTTGGTCCGGAGGCTGTACAACCAGGTAGCAAGCATCCCGACACTACTGGCAGAGTCTGACACGGAGTACTACGTGTGGTCCTGCATATTGCCCTACGCAATCTTTGTCCGGTCGTGCGATCATTCCTAGAGCAATAAGCATTTTTTGATGTTGGGCCTGGAACGTGAGGTCCTGCAGCCCAATATTAAAGGCCTGCGCGTTGCGCCCGGGCAAGGCACCGCCATGAACCCTAACTTTTACGCTATTAGTAACGGGCACGTCCTGCTACCAACAGATAAGCCGCCACAAACCCAAAGAAAACTTGGCCTGCTGCACTACCTGCTGCTCGTCTGCAACACGTACGAGAGGCTCGTAGGAAAGAGCGGCAAACGCAGGGAAGAATGTAATTCTTTGGTGCAGACGATGCTGTCCGCCATCGAGAGTTAGGACCGGCAACATTTGGGCGCGGCGCTGGATATGCTTCCGATGCTGGACAAGTGGGCGTTCAAGGCCGGACTGCGCCCTTGCCTAGAACGCCTGCTGCTGCAAAACCGCACGCTGACAGGGGATATCTGGTGTGGCAAGCACCCTGACTTGCGTTACCCAGAGAAGCCCTTTGTGCATGTCGCGTATAACGAGTGCGTCTACGTGTATCATGCGCTTAATCGTATAATGAAAAATCACGGCAGCAACAATAAATTCCTGAGGACCGCGCTGGACGTTTGGTACGAGACGACCGTGGGGCTTAGCGAGTTCCTGAGCGAAGAAGATGGCTGGCAAAGCTATAAGGTCCACACGCGTGTGGGCGCTGACAACAACGCACGGCCCTTGCCCTGGCGCAACGAGCTGGCGTTTTCGGCGCACGCCCACCTGATCGCTATGCTGAAAGAAAACACTGCGCTTAAGGAGACCCTAACAAAACTAGAGGACCCGCAGAAGCCCTTTGGCCTTCTGGTTGATTCGAACTACATTGACACGTACTGGAAAGCTAATTTGAGCGCCGGGCCGCGCCGTTTCTAGCGGCCTTTCGGGGAGAGAGAGAGCAGGGGAGGCTGGGCGGCGTTCTAACAAAAGCACCACAACAAGACCAACAGGCGGCCAAAAAAAGTTTCTATCTTCCTGCTTTGCAAGCCAGAGGGGAAAAAGCGGTGACCTCATTTGGTGAGAGGAGGGGAGGTGCGTGGGAGAGGGGCGGTTCCGCCGCGGATTTCTTTTTTTTTGTCGCAGATTAAAACTTTGCTTTTTTTTTGGACAATTTTTTTAATTGTTACAGGTTTTTTTTACAAGCCTCGTCAATGAGAAAACAAAGGCCTCTTACTCTCTCGCTTCAATTTCGGGATGCCCCTGCGCAGATGTTTCGTTGGGCCTGCCCAACCCCCAAACCCACACCCGCCAACAAACACCCCGGTGTTTGTCAGAGGGCGAGGGGCCGCGGCCGCGGCCCCCCCCCCCCCCCACCTCGCTGTTCTTTTTTCTCCCTCTGGACAATCCCTTGTGCGCTCGGCCCCACCCACCCCCCTCCCCCACCTCGCTATTCTTTTTTCTCCCTCTCGACAAATCCCTTGTGCGCTCGGCCCCCCTCCCCCCCCCCCCCCAAAAAAAAACTTCTTAGTCCGTTTCCGCTGGATAGAAAGCGCGCGCGGAGGCAGAGTTGGGGAGGTGGTGGGGGGGGGGGGGGGCCGCACCGACGTCTTTTTTTTAAACAAAGTTTTGTGCCAAGGTAGCCTTTGACATAAATCACATTTTTTTGTCCTAGACACAGCTGTTTTTTTTCTGTGTCTCTTTTTCTCTCTCTCGTATCCTCTTCTTTGTTTTTTTTTGTTGTGCAGTATACGCGCGTTTCTCTCTCTCTCTCTCTCTCTCTCTCTCTCTCCGTGTGTGCGCTTTTTTGCCTAAGGGGGGTTTTTTTTTCGCAGCGGAAATAGTTGCGATCGATGGAGGAGTTTTCACAGAGGTGCAGCAGATGGTTGGCACAAACTTCTGGAGCTTCCAAGAAATGAACGCACTGGACCAGGCCATAGACAGATTGAGAGCTGAGAAAGTACAAACCATGAGCCACGAGGACCTGGCCGCCGTGCTGCACGACATCATCTTGCAAGCCAATCCTGGCGCTCCATGGACCAAAACCCAGGCCGACATAGGGCAGCGCATTGGACCCAAAGCCTTTTTGAGCCCATATGAGGTACTGCGCCTGTTTGCTAAGCAGCACAAATCAGACAGAGAAAGAGATTTGGTTCGTATATTACTTTTTCGTCAATGGCGGTTGGCCTTTCTTTTTTTTTAGGCTGCGGTCTTCTGCACCCAAAGAAACATCCAAGATTTGCAAGAGACATCGGCCCTCAATTCCAGGCAGCTCAAGCAGGCCGAAAGGCACGTTAAGGAACTTAGGAAACTAGTCAAGGAAGCCCGGAGGCAGGTCCGCGAGGCTGAGGCCAACGTAAGCAAATAAGTCAAGGCACTTTTTTCACAACTGTGTCTCTCTTTGTTTTTTTACAGACGATTAAAAAAGAAAGAAATGACAAACAAAGATTTTTCTTTTTTGCAACGCTGTATTCTTTTTTTTAAAAAATGCTAACCGGATTTGTTTTTTCTTCGGTTGACTAGACGAATCTTTTTTAATAAATACTCCCCCAAAAAAGGGGGGGGGTGGAGGGGCTGGTTAGTACAAAAAAAAAGACAGCAACAAAAAGGTAGAACGCGTGGCAGACGAAGCGGACAAAATCGCCCCCCACGTTGTCAAAAGCGGCCGGGTGCATGCATTATTTGTTTGTGTGTGATGGCGCACCAATCGACACAATTCAACCGGCCACACCAGCTTACAACAAAAAAAAACACCAGAGAACAGCCAACCAAAACAAAATATTTTTGCCTTTGCAAAACAAAAAAGAAAAGAAGAAAAAAAATGGGGAGGAGGGGGGGGGGGAGGATGGGCGCAGAGGGGGGGGGGGGGGGAAGGCGTCCGCGTACGAGGCGGCATTGCGCAGCCCCTTCGCTGAGGCTCAAAGAGAATTGTCTCTTTTTCCCAGGCCCAGAAAGGCCGTGACATCACCCCAAAGAGTACTCGCCATACACACACACACACACACACACCCGCCAAACCTCCCCCCCGGCCTCAATCTCAGGAACTTAAAAAAACAGGCGGCACCCCCCCCCCGGCTTTCCACCTCTCTGGCACACAAGAAAAAAAAAGGTGGTTTTAATCTCGGACTTTCTTCTTCTTCTTCTTTTTTTTTGGGGGGGGGGGGGGTCCTCACCCGCCCCTTCACCTCCCCCCCCAAAAAAAAACCAGGAAATCTTTTTTTTGTTTCGTCCCCCGGTTTTGTCTTAGCGCAGCAGGCGGCCCTTCTGCGCCTGGTGCCTGCGTTCGCGCCAGCAAAGGCAGCCCGTGCCCGCACGCAGGAGGTCATTGCAGGAATCTTCCTTCCTTGCACCGCTCGAAGCAAATCCACGTGGCTTCCCTCACCTCCTCCAATGCTTCCTGGCACTCGGCGGCGACGAGCAGCGCCCCTTCCAAGCACAGCATCATTTCCTCCAGGAGCTCCTGCGCGGCCCTGGCATGTCCGCAGGCGCCCGGGCAGCCTTGCGATCTCTTCACCAGCAGGTCAGCGCGTGCACGTAGCAGCCCCTTGACGTCCTCGTCTTGTTGCAGTTTCAGAAAAGATTGCCGCCGTTGGTACCTGCCCTTGTAGTTACCTTGGTCAGACATGCCTCTTTTTGCGCACGGACGCGTGCTGTGGGATTTTCTCTTTGTCTGGTTGTTGGTTTGTTTTTGCACCCAGCTTTCTTTCCCCCGCCCTGCCACACTTCCACACCGTCCCCGCGGCCCCCCCACCCCTTTACACAACCGTTTCTTTTTTCCAGCTGTGCGGCGGCCCCCCCCCCCCCCCCTTTGCTCCCCGTCGGCCTTGCGACTTTTTCGGCGGCCACCCCCCCCTCCCTTGTGAGCACCCTTTATATTGCCACCGATAGAACCCGCTCTTGCGCGTCCCCCCCCCCCCTACACACCCTCTCTCTCTCTCTCAAGTTTTGCAGACATTTGCTGTTTTTTTTTGTTTGCTTTCTGTATCTCAAAAACGGGAATAGCCTTTTTTCAATCTTTAAAACCAAAAAAGAAAAAATGAAAGTCTGGACCAGTGTCGCAACGCCAGCCTCGCAGTATCCCATTGTTTCTGTTTCTCCCTCTCTATTTAGACGACGATGAACTCATGCTTAGCACTCACGGTGGTGTTTTTGGCCAACGCCGACTGCGCCTGGCGCGCGCCGGAACCGACGGACCTGTTGCTCGAGCTGTCCGTCGGCGCCGCCGGCGCGGTGTGGACGCTGCCGGCCGCGGGCGCTATTTCGGGTGGCACTGTCACGCGCCGACAATTGGCGCAAGACGAGCAATGGCTGGTAGACTGGGGCGACGGCGCGCTGCCGCAGACGTGTACGGTTCGCGGGCCGTGCACGCACGTGTTTGCCAGCGCGGGCGTGTTTACAATAGCAGTGGAAGGCGTGGTGCCGGGCTGGGCCATGACGCCGGCGTGGCGCGCGCAGCAGGCGGACGAGGTCGCGCTGCTCGCGGTCTCGCAGTGGGGGGGCTGCGGCTGGACACTGGCAGCGGCTACCACTTCTACAGCGAAAGGCAATTGACTTCGTTGCCGCCGCTGTCAAGCATTGACACGTCGCAGGTGAAGAGCTTCGAGCACAGCTTCGCCGGGCTCGGGCACGCCGATTTCGACGTGTCGGGGCTGGACACGCGGGCCGCCACGACGCTGCGCGGCGCGTTCGCGAACTCGCCGAAACTCCAATTCTCGAACGTCAGCGGCTGGTACCTGTCGCGCGCGCGGGACATTTCGTACCTGTTCAACGGCACGATTGTAACCAACATCCCGGGCCTCGAGCGCTGGAACGTGACGGGCGTGTCGGAGGCGACCGCGGTGTTCGCGCAGTCCGCGCTGCGGGCCGATCTGTCGAGTTGGCGGCTGGACGGGCTGCGCGACGCCCGCCGGCTGCTGGACGGCGCGCCCGCGGAGCTGCTGCGCCAGACACACAACGCGTGCCTGAGCCAACGCACCAACGCGGAGTGCGCCGTGTGGGCGCCGTCCGCCTCGCCGACCGCGACACTGACTCGGTCCCCTTCCCTGTCCGGGTCCGCGTCACCGTCTGTGACCGCGTCGCGGAGCGTGGGCTCGTCGCTGACCGCCACAGCGTCCACCACGACGAGTGCGTGTCACGCCCACGCCGTCTCGGCCTGCCTTACTGGCTACGCTTGGGGGCCAGCCCCCCCGTACTCGCTGGGCCTGCCAGAGACGGCGGAGCTGGTGGGCAGTGTGTGGGTACTGAGCGCTTCCAGCGGCTGGAGGGGCAGCCCTCCGCTGCAGGCCCTGGACGCCAACAGTGCGACGGCGTGGGCTAGCGCGCTGGGCACCTATGACTGTGATGGCAACGCGACGTCCGCGGCGGCCCTGACGCCCAACGTGAATGGAAGCCCCGGGGCGTGCGCGGCGAGTTCCTCGAGCTAAGCAGCCGCGACGCAGCGCGGCGGGCGGGGCTAGCGGGGCTCGAGGTGTGGCCGTTCCGGGCGTCCGCGGGGGCTCCGTTGTATTCGGTGGCGGTGTTGCATGTAGTGAGCTCGAACGATGGCGGCCAGACCTGGACCACCGTATACAACGGCACGGTGGCGCTGATGATGCTGTCTCAGGCCTGGGGCATCAGCGCCGGAAGACAGTCCGTGCTGGGCGGACAGTTTTGGAGCAAGTTCCGGGTCATATTCACCGCCGCGTACCAGCGCGCCAAGAGCGCGGGGTATGCCTGCACGGCGCAGGTGGCGCTGGGGCGTCTTAACACTCGCTTGCTAGAGCAGCAGGCGGACACTTGCCAGGACGTGGACGAGTGCCAGGTCGGCACGCACGGCTGCAGAGGGGACCGGCGCTGTGTCAACACTGCCGGGGGCTTCCGCTGCGATTGCCTGGCGGGTTACGCCGCGGCGGGGCCCGAGTGCCAGGACGTGAACGAGTGCGCCAGCAGCGAGGGGCCGCCGGTGTACACGCTGCAGCAGCTCACGCTCAGGGGCTGGCGGCTGAGTGCTTCTTCCTCTAGCGGCGGCCCCGGGGGCGCGGCAGTGCTGCTGGCCCCGGACGCGGACGGCACCGGGGCGTGGGCCAGCGCGCCGGGCACTTACACGGCCCCCGCGGGCGCGGGGCTCGCCTGCGTGGCCAACGCGACCGCGGCGGCCGCACTGACAAGCAACGTAGACGGCCGCCCAGAGGGTGTGCGCGGCGAATACCTAGAACTTAGCGGCGGCCTACCCTCGGACAGGGCGGGGCTCGTCCAGTTTGAACTGTACCCGCACCAACCCACGCCCGGCACGGGCGTCCTCTACTCGGCGGCTGCGCTCCGTACACTGGGCTCCAACGACGGCGGCGCCAGCTGGACCACCGTGTTTGCGGGCACCTCCCTGGACCCCGCTCAGTGGTGGGGTTTGGCAGCGCGCTAAGCAGGTGCAGTCCATGTCCTGGCAGGCTCGCCGCAGTTCCAGCAAGCCGAGGTTCAGGCGGCCGAGCGCCACCTGTGCGGTGCAGGCGTACCCCGCGTTGTACGACTTGGCGCGCTGGTAGGCCACGGGGACAACAAAGCGGAACTTGTTCCAGTACACACCGTCCAGGGGTGCCAACACACTATCCTGCCGCGGGGACCAACGCTGCGTCAACACGGCGGGGAGCTTCTCCTGCGAGTGCCTGCCAGGCTACGCGGCGGCCGGCACGCCGCCGGACCCCAGCGCCTGCCAGGACGTGGACGAGTGCCAGCTGGGCACGCACAACTGCGCAGCCAACCAGCGCTGCACCAACACCGTGGGCAGCTTCGCCTGCGCCTGCACGGCAGGGTACCTCTGGGGACAGGCTGCGTACACGCTGCGGGCCGTTGAACCCCCCGGACTCACGCTCGAGGGCTGGCTATTGAACGTTTTCAGCAGCAACAGCACCACCGCCGGGGGATGGGTCAGCGCGCCGGGCACGTACGCGTTTAGCAGCGCCGGCTCGTTTACCTGCGTCGGGAACGCCACCGCCAACGCCGCCCCGACACTGAACGTCGACGGCAGTGCCGGCGTGCGCGGTGAGTACTTTGAGCTCACTGCCACCGCCAGCTCCCGGCGCGCGGGGGTGAGAGTCTTGTCGCTGTTCCCGTACCAGCCGTCCGTGGACGGGCCGTTGTACTGGCTACAGGCGCTCCGCGTACTGGGCTCCAACAACGGTGGCCTGGACTGGACCACACTGTACGCCTCGGCCGGCAGCTGGGGCGCACCCTCGAGCAGCAACGAGGGGCTCAGCCTGGCCGTGCGTTTCTTGGAGCCCGGCGCGCTGGTGCTGGGCGGCCAGTACTACTGATCTAAGCTCCGGATCATCGTGCCCGCAGCGTACCAGCGCCTGCCCGGCACGACGGGCGCGGGGCAGTGCACGACGCAAGCGGCGCCCTGCCCGCTTGACGTCAGCTTGTTAGAGCAGGCCAGCACCTGCTACGACGTGGACAAGTGCAGGCGGGCACGCACAACTGCCGCCTAGACCAGAGCTGTGTCAACACGGTGGGGAGCTTTGCCTGCCAGTGCCCGCCCGGGCTCAGTGCGAGCCCGCCGGGCTCGGTGAGCTTGCTGACGTACGCCGACCCGCCGCAGCCCTGGCGCGGCTGGCTGCCGGACGCCTCGTCCAATGGCCGGTGGGCGCACCTGCCTATGGTGCTAGACGCTTACGGGGCGAATTGGTCCAGCGCGACAGGCAGCTACACCAATCCCTCGCCCACGTGCACCAGCTGCGTCTGCAGCGCCAACGCCAGCACCGCGCCGTTTGCCGCCCCCAACGTGCGCGGCGAGTATTTGTCACTCTACAGCGCGTACCGCCTGCCGGCCGCGCTGCGCTACTTTACGCTGTGCGCGTCCGTGGGTGGGAGCGGGTGGTCACACACGGCTCCCGCCGCGCTCACCGTGCTGGGCTCCGACAACGATGGACTAAGGTGGACCAGCGTCTTCAACGCGAGCGGCTGGACTTGGGCGGCTGCTCAGTGCCGCTACCTGACGATCGACCGGCCCGGCTTTTTTACTTTGTATCGCTTTGTCGTGGAGGTCACCTACGTTAACCACACGCTAACGTCCGGAGGAGCCGCCGGCTGTCCCAGCTCAGCCACCGTCGTGCAACTGCGCCCGGAACTAGAATTGAGCACGGAAACATGTGGAGAGGGCGCCCCGGCAACCCCGGGTGTTTCCGCGTCGCCCACCGCGTCGCCGGTGTCACGCAGCCTAACCCCCTCAGGGTCGCCCAACGTGAACGAGTGCAGCCGCCCCAACAATCGGGGCTGTGGGCCCAACGGGGTTTGCAGCAATACGCCAAACGCCACCTCCTGCACGTGCGCGCCCGGTTACGTTCGGGCCGGCGCCCAGGAATTGACGTCGCCCGACTACCTGTACGGCTGGCAAGTCCTGGTTAGCGGGGCCTCTTGCTGTGCAGGTAATGCTACGGACGGCCTGGCCTCTACGCTCTGGAGCAGTGGTAGCAACTACGGCCAGTCCACCAGCGGTGCCACCAACGGGTTTTGTAATTTCCCTGCCAGCAACCTCGCGCCTGTCACCGTGGCCGCCAACGGGGCCAGCTACGCAGGAGCTTACGTTGACTTCAAAGAGACCTGGGGCAGCTCAGCGCGGCTTTTCTCTGTTAGTGTGATCAGCACCCCGGCGCGTATCACCTCTTATAACCAAGGCGGCTGTACTGACAACGCGGGCTGCCCGTCCCACTCCGCTGTTTCGGAGCTGGTAGTCCTGGGCTCTAGCAACGGCGGCACAGACTGGACCTATTTGGCTACGGGACAGTGGAGCGGCTGGTCCCCCGGGCAGACCAGAACACTAACCTTAGACCAGTCGCTCCCCGCTAGTTACAACGCGTTCCGTTTCGTCATCCTGCGCAATTTTCATTGGTACTCAATCTACAACTTTATGTGCAGCTCCGCCGCCGTTTTCGGCGACCTCCGGGTCACGCTGGACGTGCCGGTGTGCGCGCTGCCCAGCCAGTCGCCCAGCCTTTCGCTTACCAACACCCCGACCCCCAGCCCGACCCGCAGCGCCAGCGCGACCCCGACGCCGACGATGTCGGAGACCGCCTCCGCCACGCGTTCGCCTACCGTCAGCCTCACGCCGACACAGTCGTCGACGCCGTCGCCCTCCCCTTCGCTGAACTCCAGCCGCAGCAACACGCCCACCAACAGCCCCACGAGCTCGCTCACCGGCAGTGTGACGCTCAGCCCCTCGGTCACGCCGTCTCCCGACATCGATGAGTGCAGCCGCCCCGACAACGGGGGCTGTGGCGCCAACGGGGTTTGCACTAACACCCCGGGTTCTTTCTATTGTACGTGCAATGCAGGCTTTACCCAGGCCGGCGCAAAGGTTCTCACGTCGCCCGGCGGCCTGTACGGCTGGACGTTGAGCGTCAGTGGCGCAAGCGCCGGCTCCGCAAACGTCGTGGCCGACGGCTCCGCCGCCACTTACTGGAGCTCGACCTACAACCAATATGGTACCACCCTGGTCGGCTCTACCTGGCCCAATACAGCCTCCTCACCGCTGACTGTAGCCGGCGGGATCAATTATGCGGGCGCTTACGTCACGTTCACGCAGTCGGCCGGCAGCTTTGCGCTCCTGTCGGTGGCAGTAACCGCCTCTAGTGGTACTTATACCCCTCCCAGCCTAGGCACCTGCCCCTTTTCAGGGTCCGGCTGCCCGGTCTACCAGGCGGTCTCGGAGCTGGCGGTCCTGGGTTCCAGCGACCTAGGCAACAACTGGACCTACCTAGCTTCTTCGGGACAGTGGAGCGGCTGGGTTTGGGGCACGACCCAGACCCTGACCTTGAACCTGCCCCAAGCATACAACGCGTACCGCTTGGTGGCTCGGCAGAACTACTACAAGTTTAATGCAGGTGGCCTTTCCTGCCCGTCATCAGTGACGCTGGGTGACCTACGCATCACGCTGAACGTGCCGGTGTGCATCTGAGTCACCTAGCTGGTCAATTAGGAATCGGGTAAAAACAAGACAAGACACTTCCAAAGTGCCTCCAATTGGAAAAAAAATATATCGGGAGGTCGGAAACGTACAAGAGCGATGTAGCAAAAATCAGACCACAGTAACTCCTGCGCAGTGGCCCGCAGCTGGAACCCCCCCCCCCCTCCCCTCCACCCTCCCCAGTATTACAGAGATATTGAAAACAGGCGGGCCCCCCTCCCTTGGCTTTTCGTGCCGGCAACCCAAAAAAAAAGAATGTAAGGACAATTTTTTGACTTTTTTTTTGTCCTCGCCTTCCTTGCTTTCTCTCGTCCTCCCCTTCTTCCCTTCTCTCCCCTCCCCCCCTCCCTCCCCCCCCCTGCAAAAAAAACCTAAGTTACAGACATTTTGCTGCTCCATTTTTTGTTTCTGTATCTTGAAACCGGAAGAACTTTTTTTAAAAAATATTAAACTAGAAAAGGAAATCTCGACAAGTGTCCAGCATCACGACGAAAAAAAAGGAGACGCACACACACAATCAAGCTCCTTCCTTTTCTGTCTCTCTCTAAATGACGATGAACGCTTGCTTAGCGCTCACGGTGGTGTTTTTGGCCAACGCCGACTGCGCCTGGCGCGCGCCGGAACCGACGGACCTGTTGCTCGAGCTGTCCGTCGGCGCCGCCGGCGCGGTGTGGACGCTGCCGGCCGCGGGCGCTATTTCGGGTGGCACTGTCACGCGCCGACAATTGGCGCAAGACGAGCAATGGCTGGTAGACTGGGGCGACGGCGCCGCCGCAGACATGTACGGTTCGCGGGCCGTGCACGCACGTGTTTGCCAGCGCGGGCGTGTTTACAATAGCAGTGGAAGGCGTGGTGCCGGGCTGGGCCATGACGCCGGCGTGGCGCGCGCAGCAGGCGGACGAGGTCGCGCTGCTCGCGATCTCGCAGTGGGGCGGCCTGCGGCTGGACACTAGCAGCGGCTACCACTTCTACGGCGAAAGGCAATTGACTTCGTTGCCGCCGCTGTCAAGCATTGACACGTCGTACGTGACGAGCTTCGAGCACAGCTTCGCCGGGCTCGGGCACGCCGATTTCGACGTGTCGGGGCTGGACACGCGGGCCGCCACGACGCTGCGCGGCGCGTTCGCGAACTCGCCGAAACTCCAATTCTCGAACGTCAGCGGCTGGTACCTGTCGCGCGCGCGGGACATTTCGTACCTGTTCAACGGCATGATTGTAACCAACATCCCGGCCTCGAGCGTTGGAACGTGACGGGCGTGTCGGAGGCGACCGCTGTGTTCGCACAGTCCGCGCTGCGGGCCGATCTGTCGAGTTGGCGGCTGGAGGGGCTGCGCGACGCCCTGCGGCTGCTGGACGGCGCGCCCGCGGAGCTGCTGCGCCAGACACACAACGCGTGCCTGAGCCAACGCACCAACGCGGAGTGCGCCGTGTGGGCGCCGTCCGCCTCGCCGACCGCGACACTGACTCGGTCCCCTTCCCTGTCCGGGTCCGCGTCACCGTCTGTGACCGCGTCGCGGAGCGTGGGCTCGTCGCTGACCGCCAGCCCCTCGCGGACGCCGTCGGCGTCCTTGACTGCGTCAAGCTCGGAACTGGGACAAGCAAGTACAAATTTGTCGAACAGCCGCCTGGCCCTTGGTATTGGAAAACAGATACCGCGCCGTCCCAAGGTTCCAGCCACCTAGGCAAAACAACGATCGCTACAAAGGGCGAGAGCTTCATGCACGGATTTATTAACCCCTGTGCTACAGGCCAGGAACTTGTGTTCCATTTTGTGAAAGACGACCCGGGAACAAACGTTACGGTAGAGCCCATGACGATGGTCCTGTTTCCTGCACAAGTCTATGTGAAAAATCAGAATCTAGGGCGGGGGTACTGGCTCCGGGTTTGTTTCAGGTTCTGCGAAGGTCTTGCAAATCCTTACTTCGGGGGTTGGTTTGAAGGTGGTGAAACATGGGAAGAGAAACTTAAATATTGCCGGGGGCTCAAGAATACTATTGGCCATGAACCCAAGTACGTACGAGACTATCTAGTGCATTACGCTTATTACGACGACGAGAAGAAGCTGAGCTACGGCACCCTCCGAGAATTCAAGGACAAGTGGGACCGGAAATTTCCTCCACCTTGGACTCAAACAAGTTTCCGACCCCAGCCCAAAAGATGCAAGCACGGTTCGAGCTTCTGTGCGAATTCTTGAAAGCGCCACAACAAAAACAGCATCAAAGTGTGCTAGCACGCGCGCTGCGCCCTTGGACCAGTCAAAGACAGGACTGCTTTCACGATTTCAACATGCACTGCGATCCCGATGGCAAGATGCAGCCGCTCTACCCAGTAGAGTGGCTGCGCGAACTAGGAAAGAGGCCGCAAGAACAACAAGAGGATGAGCTGCGAAAAGCGAATCAACGTGATCTGTCGTGCTGGTCCCTCTTGACAGTCTCCCACTACAGGAATTACGATGGGATGACTGCACCTGGATTTTCATTCGAGCATCTGCAGGCCAGCTTCCAGACTGACAACTTTATTCAGCCCCAATTTCTAGCAGAAACAAAGAGTTGCACAACTTTGGCTGACTGTGTGCTGCCCGGCCTAGGGTTTTACGCGGAAAAGGAGAGCACCAAGAAGAAACGTTGGCTGGCGCGCATACCGTTCTTCGCGCCCTACCGGCGGGGCGGAGAAAAATTCTTTCCCCGAGTTACTCCTGAAAATTTAGAGAAGGCCTATCTAGGTAAACTGGTGCGAATACCCTCTACTTCCTCTTCTTCTTCTTCTTCCTCTTCTTCTTCCTCTTCTTCTTCCGGATCCTCTGTTTCTCCTTCTTCCTCTTCCTCTTCTTCATCCTCTTCTTCCGCTCCTTCATCCTCTTCCTCTTCTTCATCCTCTTCCTCTTCTGCTCCTTCTTCTTCCTCTTCTTCTGCTCCTTCCTCTGCTCCTTCTTCCTCTGCTCCTTCTTCTTCTGCTCCTTTCTCTTCCTCTGCTCCTTTCTCTTCCTCTGCTCCTTTCTCTTCTTATCGGTGAGGAAGAAGAAAAACAGAAAGGCACAGAGAGCCCCCACACACCGCAAAAAAAGGAAACCCGTCGTTTTAATAAACATATTACTAGCATTTCTTTTTTTGTGTCATAGGCAAAGAAAAAAAAAGAAAGCCCCCCCCCCCCCGTGGAGAGGACAGGAGAGGAGAGGAGAAAAGTCGGGCCTGGTGATAAATTGTCAAGAACGCGCTGGTGGTGATGAGGATGGGCCGTGGTCTCACCAAGCGGTCAGGCTGTAGAAGGCCCAGACGGGCAGACCACAGCGTCCGCCGTGGGACAGCAATAAATAAATGAGATCTTGGAATTTGTCTATTATCTCTGCCTACCGATTCCCTCCGAGCGTAGACATATCGATATGTCTACGCTCGGAGGGAATCGGTAGGCAGAGATAATAGATAAATTCCCAGACTCCGAAACAGCCGCACCACAGAATATAAATGACTGCCGGCGCCGAGTGGTGTCTCGATGCCAATACCAGTGGCACCAGGGAGAGACAGCGGGCGTAAAGCGCTATCCCTGGGCGTTCAAGATTAAATTCCTGGCCTCCTCCACCCTCCCGGTATCAGCAGCAGCCTGCCGCCGCCTGAGCAAGCAGCAGAGCGCTCCGTGGTGTGGCAGCCGATGTTCGAGCACTTGGAAATCTCTGACAAACGCCATCGGTATGATTCTGCTCAGGAAGATAGACAGCTGGCAGAGCCCGATGCTGATAATAAGCGCGCCAACCCCGCGTTCTCCGGCTTGGAATAACATCAGCACCAGCAGCAACGGAGCGCAGAAAGCCGCCTCTATCCATCTGTAAACCTGAAAGCCCTCCCAGCGGGGCAGCAAGGCGTGCGCTACCAAGACACACAGCCCCGCCAGGCCGATGATTTGCAGCGCTATTGACAAGACCAGGACGCCAGTATCCGCGTGCTTTCTGCGGGCTATTTTCCAACCCAAGATCGACGCGTGCGCTACCAAAGCTAGGACCGCGAAACTGACAAGCACTGGCTGTACCTTGAGTCCACGACAGCGGCACATAGCTTCTTTCAACTGTGTGATGATCTTCTTCCCTTCTACCCACCCACTTCTACCCCCCTCCTCCCCTTGTCTTTTTTTTTCTCTGGGGGGGAGGCACACTCGCACGAAGAGGCGGGAGAGTGGCACGAGGGGAAAAGGGTACAGACAAAAAGAGCCAGCAAAGATTGACGCCAGCAGGTAAAAAAAATGGGGAGACGGGAAAAGTATGCACAAGGGGGAAAGGCGAGAGGAAAGAGTTTGAACGCGAGTGATTTTTACTGATTTTTTCTTTATCAAGTCCCCTTTGGTGGGGAGGGGTTTTGTTTTCCTTGCATATCGCGGGTTTTTCCAGTCATCGTTTTTTTTTCTCTGGCCCCCCCTCTTTCATCTGACAATTCTATTTAAGCCACCCCCCACCCGCCGTCTCACCCCTCCGCTACCTCTCCATCTTTCTGTACCTTTCCCTTCCCCCTCCCAAGAGGGAAAGGAATGGGAGCGGGGGGAGAAAGAGAGACGGCGGGAAGGAGAGGATGGGAAAGTTCGGAATATAGCTTCTACGCAAAAGGAATATACCTTGAGAACAAAAGGTGGTGTCAGTTCTCTCTGTTGCTTTTTTTTGGGGGAGGGGGGGGTCTGGTTTGGTTTTATGTCTGACCATCATATGTAGACATTGTGACAGCAGGCGTAGGGGCCGGCGCGGAGGTTTGCGGAAGGGAGAGGTGTGGGTGGGGGGGGGGGGGGGGAACGCGTAAGGAAAGGATTGTGGAAGGTCGGTCGTATTACGAAAGGACAAAGCCACGTGTGTGCCTCCGCAAGCCACCCGTGTGCCTCCGCAAGCCAGACCCCCGGCCTGCCGCGCCCCGTTGGGAGGGGGGGGGGGGGGTGGAGCCGTTTCTGCACCCCCTTACCCCCCGGCTGGCACATTTTTCTTTTTTGTTTTGTTTTCTTACTTCAGAAACGGCTCCCACCCCCCCCACGTCCTTTGCCCAGCCCTCATTCTAGTACTTTGTGTAACTGGGCAGGTCTGTTTGAACAGCGCGTCCTCGGCCCATGCTCTTTCCCGCCTTTTTCGCCGTCATTCTCCTCCTCTAGCGGCAACAGAAATTGGATAGCCAGGTGGTTCTTTTCTAAGTCTAACCAGGTATTAACATTGGTGGCCTTGAAAGCGGTCAGGAATCGGGCACAGCTCTCCATGACCCCGGCGGCACGCGCGCCGCTCACTACGCAGACAGAGCTAATCACGATGCAGGCGCTCCTGTTGCAGCATTTGGGAAGGACCGAATCCATCAGCACAACCTTCACGGACGGGCGCTGTGCTTCCCAAACTCTCTTTTGTGCCTCGCCGTCCTGTACATCCTTTTGCAGATGAATGGCTACGCATGCAAACATAGCTAAGCGTTCTAGGACGAGTCTGACACGTTCGGGTATGTCGACCTCCACTGCTTGGTCCGGCTTAAAGAATTCCCAGACATTGCCTTCTGCGCGGAATTTACGTAGGGCGTACACAAAAACTGATACCGGAGGAGTGATCTCTGCCCAAGGAAACTCGTGTGGTGGTAGCAACTGCTCTCTCTGGGGCGGGGGCTCGCCCGATATCTCTAGATGGGGCTGGTTGAGCAGCCGGTGTTTCTGTGCCTTGGTAGTAGCTTCTCGCAAGGTAATGCTGTACCTGCCCCCGTCCGCAAGCTGTGCCAGCACTTCTGCGCTCAGCCTCCCAGGCCCGAAAACTAAAAACCTGGCGTTTGCGCCCTGGTCTATCAAGAGGGCCCCGCCCTTTCTGCAGTTGTACAAGATATGGCCTAATGACGCAGGAAAGTCCGCGGCTAGGTTACTTAGGTTTCCACCTGTGTTTCCGAAGAGCAAGGGCACACGATCCACCAGGAACGAGCGCAGAATGTCTTGATCTCTCGAGTGCGCCACTGCACGCCCGTGCCGACCACGCTGGTAAGGATGAAACCGTGAAGACTGCAAGCGTAGAGTGGCCATGAAACTAAAACAGATTACAATTTGTCTTTCTTTTTAAGCTTCGGTACAACGGTGTACGCAGGAGAGAAGGGGGGGAGTGAAGGAGAACGCGAGCACGGGAAAAAGGGGTAGTAGGGACGGACAGAAAGAGGATTAAAGATTGGTGGAAAGCAGGGGAGGGGGGCAGGAGGCGGCCTTTGAAATGTTCGGACAGTGAGGGTCGGAGGGGGGGGGGACGGGAGGCGGGCTTTGAAATGTTCGGACAGTGAGGGTCGGGGGGGGGGGGTGGGGGACGGGAGGCGGGCTTTGAAATGTTCGGACAGTGAGGGAGGGGCGCGGTGGGTGGGGGAGGGGGATGGGATGGGGGGGGGGGGGGTCGCGGGGCGTGTGGAGCAAAACGTGCTTTTTTTTTTCATTATTTCTTTTTTGCAGGACGCTGCGCCCCCCCCCCCCCGCCGCCAAGTACTCAAAAGGCTAGGCCTCCTCAGGCGCGGCGGGGGGGGGGGGGGGAAGGGTGGGAGGGAGGCCAAAAAAATGGGGAGGGGACTGGGGCAAGAGATTGAATGGGGGAGGAAGGGTCATGAACCTTTTCTTTCCAAAGTTTTTTTTACTTCTTTCTTTAGCGCCCCTTGTCGACATTATTTTCTCTGTCGTTCCCCCCCCCCCCCCATCCTTCCCTCCCCCCCCCCACACACTCTCTCTCTTTCTCCCCAGTTCCCTCCCCACCCCCCCCCTCCTCCCCCTTTTCTTTGCTCGGGTGCGGGCTGGTGACATGGGTTACGCAGAGACAGGGAGGAGGGAAAGAACAACAAACGGAAGGTCGAGGAAGGACGAGCAAGGTGAGAGATTTTTTTTTAACCCCCCAAAAAAACCGAAAAGATTACGGGGGAGAGGGAAGGGGAGAAAGCAGGAGAGGGTGGAGGGTAAGGGAGGGGGGAGAAAGCAGGAGGGTGGAGGGTAAGGGAGGGTGGGGCAGGCACGGCGAGGGGTGGGGGATGAAGAGCCGCAAGAAAGGGGACTGCGTTCTTTCCTCTCTTTTCCCCCCCATGCGCACAAGGACGACGCAAAAAGGAACGGAGGACCTTTGCTAGGCTGACAAGAAAAGAAAAAGACCTCCCCCCCTCACTTATGTTTTCTTGACTTATTTGGTTTGTATCTGGTACGTTTTGTGTGGCAGGCAAAGCTGGGGAGGGAGGGGGGGGGGGGCAGGGAAGATCGACAAAGAGGAAGAAAAACAGATTTCTTGTTTTTAAAGAAGGACCTAGCTTTCGGGGCGGGGGGGGGGGATCGGAGGAAGTGTGCAGAGAGGGGGAGGGAGGGGGGTGGGGCGGGAGAAAGAGGAGGACAAGCGATTTTCCCAAATTTTTTTCGGGGGACTCTGAAACCCGGTCCTCCCACCCAAAAAAAAAAAAAAAAAGAAAAGAAAAAAAACACACACACATACACACACACAAAAGAGGCAGAAATAACATGAAAACCCTTGACGGCGATTGGAGAGATGACAAACGGACGCACAAAAAACGCCGCGTCAAGTTTGAACCATGGACCCAGGACGAAGAAGGACCGGAAATCTCGTCCGACGGGCCCGTGGTTAAGATGCTAGCGAGCTTTAACCGGGCTATGAGCTCACTCAGACCGATCACCCTCGCCAAGGAGTCGACGCGAGCGCCGCTGTCGAACAACGACCCGATGGACTTCATTACACAGAGCTTGTGGAATAGTTTTGACGGCGGCCACTTTACCATGAACCAGATGTTCATGAACATGCTCGTTGTTTCGCGGCCCGAACTCTTGAGTGCGATCTCCATGATCACGATTTTCTCGAGAAGTACAAGACGGTGAAACCACACGGGGACAGGGTTACTATGGTGGAATGGCAGTTCAACCCCAAGGCGCTAAACCCCAAGAGCCAGCGTGTGCCCGGGGTGCTGCTAGAAACGAGCAGGTCGACCAAGACACAGGCCATCCAGCACTACGGTGTGGGCTTTGTCATGCCTTCGGACTGGCCCATGGACAAGACCAAGGTGGTGGTGTACGAAGAATCGCTGCGGGCCGTGAGCATGTCGGTGGTGCTGTCGCTCAACCTCAACCTAGTGAACAAGCTCGTGGAGGAGTCCGTCAGGCGCCTGGTAGAGACCGACTATAAACTGCCGCTCATCAACGCACGCGACCTAGCGACGCTGCTGGAGCAGAGGAACGCGCACATCTTTGCCGTGAACAAGGACGGCGTGGGCATCAACGGCATCGAGGTCAAGGCCATAGGCCTGCTCAGAAACCAGGGCAAGGAGCCGGACATGGTGCTGCTGACGAACGAGGTCTACCGCTTTGCCAACACGATCAAGGCGGAGAGCAGGATCCTGCCGATGTTCGGGCAGGACGAACCCAAGGTCAAGCCCCACGACCGAACCAACGAGAAGCTCGTGATGTTCCGGACCCAGCAGGGGCTGGACGCCATCCCTTCGCGTAGCTGCCAGGTGGGCAGGCGCGAGCCGCACGACCCCACGACGACCCCGTGCATAATCTCAGAACGCTTCCAGATGCTGCCGGACGGCAATATGAGCAACAGAGACTTTGAACGCTACGAGAGCTCACAGCGCACGATCGGCATAGTGGACGGCGACCAGGGGGAGATACATTATTTGACCCTCAAGGCCGTCCTGCGACACTCCGGCCTGTTCGGCGGCGATGATGGCGGCGACGGCCCCGGGGCCTTGGGCCAGAAGTTATTCAAGGCAATTTCGAAATACGAAAACCCTACTCTGTACCAATTGTACGACGGGGCGGGGCTTCTCAGTGTGCTGTCCTACTTGCTGAGCCAGAGGCCTGACCTCGCCGAACAGCCGTTGCCGCGCTCGGCGGCGGCAGCTGGCGGCGACGGCGGTGGCGGTGGTGGCGGTGGCGGTGGTGGCGGTGGCGACGACGACAGCGACGACGACGGCTTGGCCAGGTGTCGGTCCTGCGACTGGTGGCGGTGGGTTCGACCTAGATTAGATTGCACCATTCAACATACTGGCACCGGACCCGTCTTCCGGTATCCCTGCAACCAATTTGCTTGGTATCCAGGACTGGGCCAGAAGGTTTATCAGCGGAACAGCAATTCAAGGCTTGAAAGATGATGAACTTCTAGAGAGTGTCCAACAGAGCGATCAAAGACAGAAGAAGCTGCGAGATATGCTCGGGGCGCTGTTTTCGAAGGGCAAACCTAGCGACGCACAGTTATACGCTTGGTTCGTACAATCGCTGTCGCAGTATGTCCAAGGCGCTGCTGCGTTCGCGTCAAGCGGCTCTGCAGCGCTTGAGGCGCCAACAAGGCAAGAATGCAAACAGCAGATCGTGGCATTTTTTAACACCGCCGACCCCTTCTACCAAACGCTAAAGCCGCAGGTGGAAACGTTTCTCGACGACACACATTCGAACGAAGGAACGGCAATTGCCTGCATGTGGCTATACTACGATTCTGAAAGGAAGAAAACCACGAGCGACCACATCAACAAATTTAGTCTGCGCGCGAGCCTCCTGCGCGCTCTGACACAATTGTGCACCGAGAAAACAAAAAAATTAGACGACGAAATAAAGGCGGCAATCGGTGAGTGCGATGAATCAAAGGATGCTGGCGTGGAACGGAAGGTGCTTGGCCTGTATTTGCTTCAGAAGTTCAGCCCCGCCTTGGTGGAAGAAAAGTCTGTCTACGTTAGCTACATACAGCAGCTCGTGCGCGCAGCGCTTGGGCAACACGCTCGGTCCGTCGGCACGCCGCCACTGGGCCCGCCGCCCCCAACGCCGCCGGGCGGCCAAAGCCAACAACGTTTCATGGCCTGGCTGCAAAAAGAACCGGCTACGCGCTCGAACCTGGAGTGGCTGATCGACCATAACCTGCCCTTCCCGCTCGGCTTTATGCTCTTCCGGCCCGCCGTCAAGTTCATCGGCGGCTCGGCGCTGTTCATGCGCAAGGGGCAGGGCAGCGCGCACGTGGTCGTCAAGGACTCGGACGTGATCTTTGCCAACGACCCCGACTCTTTCCAGACCAGAGTGCAGGTGCGCTTCAAGGCGGGCACCATCGTCATGGACCGCCGCACGCTGCGGATAGAGCAAAACATCGTCTCGGTCCGCTACGAGCACGGGGCGGGCGTCAAGCTGGCTACCGTGCCCAAGCAACTCAACGGCAGCGACCCGCGCCCCGGCCAGGACTGGGACATCGTCATGGTGCCCGTGCCGTACACGTACGTGCCCAAGTCTTGGTTCAGCTCCATGACGGGCAAAATCACCCCGGAGCTTGAGCCACGCACTAGTTAAGTTTGCGCAACCATCAACTTCTAAATGGTACAGCGAGCCACATTGTTGCAGGCAGTGGGTCAGGCCCGTGTCTGTAACACCGGTACATTTCAGGAGGACGAGATCCCGCAGCGCGGGGAGATTTAGCGCGCAAGTCGGGCCTGCACAGGATTTCAGGGACAGGCTTGCGAGCGAGTGGACTGTCTGCACCGCGTGCCGGCACGTGCAGCAGGCGCAGCAGCCGCAGCAGGCGGAGCCCAGCCAGCCCTCCTCTGTCTGCACAGCGTACTGGAACGTGCAGCAGCCGCAGCAGGCGAAGCCCAGCCAGCCCTCCTCTGTCTGCACAGTGTGCTGGCACGTGCAGCAAGCGCAGCCCGTGTGTGGGCCCCCCCCCCCGGCCCAGCGCACGGGCGGCGCGGCGGCGGCACACCCGGAGGTGGCGGCTCTAGCCTCTGCTAGGGCGCCCCCCCCTCGATACCTCCGCGTACGCCCCCGGCCCGTCGGCGCCCCCAGCGTACGTCCCCTCCTTGTCGAATTACTACTCCTACTGGGCGCAGCAGCTGGCGTGCTAAAAACCGTGGCGTCTGTGTCGGTGTGCGGGCGAAAGAGAGACAGAGAGAGAGAGAGAGAGCAAGCAAGCAAGCAAGAGAGAGAGAGACACCCCCTCGTACGGGCTCGGCCGGCGTCGGTTAGTACCTGCCAACCTCTGAGTTTGGTTTTCTTTTATTTAAAAACTGGTGCCGCACCTCGTGTATTTTAGTTCACTCGCCGCCCGGCGCGTTCCTGGCGCGCCCGCCCGCCGCGGAGGGTGGGGGCCCCCTTCCTGCTTCTGCCACAACCACCGCACACTACGCACCGGAGCACGCAAAAGAGCACCCCCGCAACTAGCGCCGCCACCACGATGTTGATTCCCCAGAAATACAGGGGCCGGACAATTAGGCACGGAGGTACTTTGCGGTTAAAGAGGCCCCGGTTCGGGACGGGGATGAAACCCAGCGGTTTTCTGTCTCGCGGGCAAATGTCCGGCAGACAGGTGAGGATTCCCTTCTTCACACAGTCGGCCACCGCCCGCACCGTCTCTTGCAGCCCCTCCCAGAAGTCCTGGCCAAACTGCTTGAGGGCGGCCACGAAGCGCGCCAGCGCGTCCTGCTTGGCGGGCGAGGGCGGCGCCAGCGGCGTCACGCCCAGCCCGTTGAAGTACCGGGCCGGCCGCTCCGTGTCCACAAAGGCGTCCAGCACCTGTTCAAAGAGGCCCTGGTTCGCGAGCGCCGCCCCCGCGGCGGCCGTGAGCTCGTTGGCACGCACGCGCAGCTGGTCGAGCTTCCCCGTCTCTTGCTTCGCCCTGGCCAGCCGGTCCCTGGTCTCGTTCAGCGCCAGGCGGAGGCTGGCCTCGTCCTCGTCGTAGCCCTGCAGCGCCTTCTCGGCGGCCGCCAGGGCGCGCGCCACGGCGGCCGCGACGTCCTGGTACGCCTCGGCCCGGTCGCGCACCTGCGCTCGGTTCAGGGCCAGCGCGCGGAGGATGCTGCCTGACGGACCAGGGGCTGGAGCACTTGGTGAACCTGCAAGAGCTGCGATACTTGGACCTGAGTATGTGCCCGTTACTGACTGGCCGGGGGCTCCGGGGGTGGGAGGGGCCGCACTTGCAACACCTTGACCTGAGCTACTGCGCAGCACTGACGGACGAGGGGCTCGGGTGGTTGGCAAAATTACCAGCGCTGCGGTACTTAAACCTGAGCCTGTGCCAGAAGGTGACCGGCGAGGGGCTTCGGGGTTTGGCGACGCTGAGCCACCTGCAACACCTTAATCTGAGCCATTGCACGGCACTAACGGACGCGGGGCTTGGGGGTTTGGCGACGCTGAGCCACCTGCAACACCTTGATCTGAGCCATTGCACGGCACTAACGGACGCGGGGCTGGCGCGGCTGGCGGATCTAACAGAGCTGCGGTACCTGGACCTGCAGTCTTGCAAAAGAATGATGGAGCTATCCTTCCTGGCGAAGCTGACGCACCTGGAAGATCTTTGCCTGGGCAATTGCACCAAGCTGGCGAACGGGTGGTTGCAACATTTGGCAGGCTTGCAACGGTTGCGACACCTCGACGTGACAAATTGTACTGGGCTGGACAGAGAGGAGTTGGAGGCCTTGGAGCGAGAGCAGGAGGTGCGTGTCATAGGCTAAGGCACGCTGCCGAGGACACAACCCCCCCACCCTTGCCATCATCGAGGCCGCTTTCTTGCGGGCTACAGGGTCAGACAGTCAAGGTAAGGATAGACTTCCTCAAGTGTCTTATGGTTCACCACCGCGCACAGGTAGGACTGATGTCGGGGGCAGCTCTCTTCGCCCCCCTCCCCCACTTTCGTTCCAGCACCGTGAACTCGGGCTAGCGCTAGGTACAGAGCCCGCGATGTCCCAGCACCACAATGTCCCGGGAAGGGCCGGGGGGCCACTAGCCTGCGATACACACGCCTACCCCACGCTGTCATATCTTACTGTCAGGAACACAAACGGTAACAGAATCGGAATTAAAAGCCTGGCAGCCAAAATCAAGGCAGAACCTTCCCTTTTCTTCCTGTGCTCCGGGGACGGACGACGGCCGGTGGCGGCACTGGCGGAGGGTTGGCGCTGGCCGTGTCTTCCGGCCTCGGGAGGGGGCGGGGCCGCTCTCGTAGCTGGCGCCTTCCTGCGCGGTGTAGTTCGGCTAGCTAGGTTATCAACGAGTCGGCCATTTAATTATTACTTCTCTTTTTTGGAAGGCCGGAGTAGCGCGCGGAAGAGAGCAAGCACGACCGGCCCGGCCCTGCCTCGGACACGCACCCCCCCGTCCGCCCCAACCGTGTCCCCCCCCCCCCCGTCCGCCCGCAACCGTGTCTCGGGGGGGGGGGGGCGCCGGGTAGCTTAGGCAGCAGAGCAAGGCTGGCCCTCGGGCTGTTGGCTCGGCACGCCTGGCGAGGCCGCGGCGGGTTCAGCACCGCCGGCGTTCGCGACTTCGGTCTTCTGCCCCTTGGCCGGGGGTTCATCGCTCTCGCCGCCACCGCGGCTGAGCACCCGCTGGCCGCCCCTGGGCCCCCGCAGCGCAGCCAGCACTTCTTGTTGCACGACGGTCCATTCCAGGCCCTCGACCGGTCCGTCCCTCCGCAGGAACGCCTTGAGCCTGGCCTCAGCCTCGCTGATCACCTCCTGGCGCACCCGGTCCCAGACGACTCTGCTTGCCGCGGCCGTCGTGCAGCGCGCGCTCTGTTCCTCTAGGTCCTGGACCCGCGTCGGAGCCTCGGCGGCCTCCCGGGGGCTCGTCGGTCCAGCCGGCGGGGCTGGGGAGGGCAGCGTCGAGGGCGGGGCCACGTCCGCGCAGCCTTGGTCCTGTCACCCAGCACGTGACCGGCCAGTGCTCTCCGCCGGCCCGGCGCCCCTGGTTCTGGTTAGGGAGAGGGAGTTCTGACCTGGGCTGCCAGCACCGGCGCGCTGGCTTCTTCTGGCGCCTGGTCAGTGCCACGGGCCTGGCTCGACATTAGACACACCACCGACGCTGGGACTGGTTTTGTGGGGGCTGGTCGGTTGAGCTACCGCCTGACGGGGGGGGGGGGGCGGGCGGCGGGGCGTTGGGCCGCGGGCAGGCAACGGGCGTCGTTGGGCAGGCACCGGACGGTCGCCGCGGGGGGGGGGGGGGGGGGGGTGCCTCCCCCCCCCCCCCGCGCTCTCCCCCCCTCCGCTTCCACACCGCCTTCCGTCCTGTCCGCCGCACGCGGGGCGCCGGGGGCGGCGGCCGCCCCTGGCTCTAAAGGTTTTCTGGGGCGCCCGCGCTCTCCTGCTTCTATCTTCCCCCCCCCCCCCCTGGTCGGCGGCATGCAGTCCAGCGACGTTTACTTGCGGATGTTACGCTGGCTGGACTGGGCGGATTTGGCCGCGCTAGCCTGTGCCTCGCCGGAGCACTACGGGTGGCGTCCGCACCCGCGGCCTGGCCAGCGACCGGAAGCCGAGAGCTGGACCTGGCCCGACCCGAGCACAGACGCCTGATACAGCTGTGGGGGCACGCCTGGCACCGGGCCGGGGCCCGGCCCCGTGTGCCGCGGTTAGAGGTGTGGCTACACGAGCAGATCCTGGCACAGCTGTCGTGGCTCGGCTCGCGGGTGTCGATCGAGGGGCTGGTAGTGAGAATGGGCTGGCGGGTAACGGCCGCTGCCGCCCTGCAGTGCCTATAGGGCTTGCCCCCCTGCCTCCCCCGGCTGTCGCACCTGGACGTAGCCTCCTGTCCCCGCCTGGGCAGCGAATACCTGCCAGGCCTGGAGAGCTGGCGCGGGAGCCTGCGCAGCCTGAGGCTGGCCGCACTGTCGGGCGAGCTCGGGGCCAGCGAGCTGGCGCCCCTGGCTAGCTTGGGCCAGCTGCGGCACTTGGAATTGACCCGCTGCCCCGGGCTGGCGGGCGCGGGGCTAGTGCGCCTGCGGGGCTTGCGCCTGCTGCGGCACCTGAGCCTGAGCGGCTGCGGACGCTTGACGGACGCGGGCCTGGAGCACCTGGCGGGGCTGCAGGGCCTGCGGCACCTAGATCTCAGCTCTTGTCAGGGGCTGACGGGCGCGGGCTTAGTGCACCTGGCGGGGCTGCAGGGCCTGCTGCACCTAGACCTCAGTTCTTGTCCGGGGCTGACGAACGCGGGCTTAGTGCACCTGGCGGGGCTGCAGGGCCTGCGGCACCTAGGCTTGAGGCTCCGCGAGGCAATAACTGACGCTGGACTGGAGCGCTTACAGACACTACACCAGCTGCGGCACTTAGACCTAAGCTCTTGTGCTCGACTAACGGGCACATGCTTGGTGCACCTGGCGGGGCTGCAGGACCTGCAACACCTAGACTTGAAGGACTGACCGGAGATAAAGGGCGAAGGCTTGAGGCACCTGAGGAGCCTACGCCGGCTTCAGTACCTAAACCTGAGCGACTGCCCGGAGATAACAGACGAGGGACTGGGGCACTTGGAGGGGCTACTCCAGCTGCAGCACCTACAGCTAGACAGTTGTCAGAGGCTGGCGGGCACAGGTTTTGCGCGCCTGGCAAAGTTGCAGCGGCTTCAGTACCTAGATTTGAGCTATTGTGAGGAGATAACGGACGGGGGGCTGGAGTGCCTAAGGAACTTGGGCCAGCTACAGCACCTAGGCTTGCGCGAATGCCCGAAGCTGACCGACGAGGGGCTGGCACCCCTGGCCGGGCTGGCACACTTGCGGCACCTCGAACTCGCGGAATGCGAACAGCTGAACGGCACGGGGCTGCAGCACTTGGCGGCGTTGCGGCAGCTGTGGCACTTAGACCTAAGCTCTTGCCAGGGACTGACGGACGCGGGAATGGACTGCCTGGAGAGGCTGAAGCACCTGCGGTACCTCAGCCTGAATGGCTGTACACAATTGACAGGCAGGTGGACGCAGCACTTGAAGACCCTGCACCAGCTGCAGCGCCTAGACCTGACCGCCGCGTGTGTGACTGACGACGCGGTGCTGGAGCCCTTAGCTGAGCTAAAGCAGCTGCAGCACCTACACCTGGGCTTTTGCAAGGCGGTGACGGACGCGGGGCTAGCGCACCTGGCAGGGTTGCAGCACCTGCAGTTCCTGGTTTTGGGGTGGACACAGCTAGAAGGCACGGGGCTGGACTACTTGGCGGGGTTGCCCCAGCTGCGGCACCTGGAACTCGACTATTGTCTGAAATTGACTGACGCGGGGATGCAGGGCGTCGCGAAGCTGCGGCACCTAGAGCACCTGAACTTGACACACTGCACAGGGCTGACGAGCGTGGGGCTGCGGCACTTGGCAGGGCTGCCGCACCTGAAGTACCTGGACTTGACCTCCTGCACACAGCTGAGGCGCGAGGATCTGCAGCCCTTGGCCTCGCTGCCCCAGCTGCAGTACCTATACCTGAGGTAAAAGCGGCTGTGCCAGCACGCCCCTGCTAAGAGGCCCACCACGGTGAACACCGGGGGGGTTCATCTTCTACGTCACCGACTGTGGGTAGAAGAACGGGCGGGACTCCGGACGACGAAACATTAAAAAGTCTCCTAACACGTGGGGCCGGCCCTTTCTTGAGCTGTAGCAGGTTCTGTTGCCGGCGACCTCATTTTTCTTGACTTCTGCCGTCCTGAATCGCAATTCTGCTTTACTGCTGGCCGCCCTCTGAAGAGCGTGCTGGTGCCTTGTACGCCGGCTAACAGCGGGCCAACGCACCACTAGCTAGAGTAACCAGCTCCTTTGACTGCGCCCGTGCTGCTGGGCTCGCGACAGGGAGGGGGGCACACCCCCGTCCCGCCCAAAGGCTCTCCCGCTCGTAGCCGGCCGGCCGGGGAAGAGGCGGGCCGGGGGGCTGCGAGCCGCGGGGTGAACTAGCGCGGAGTGGAAGCCTCGTCCCCCGGGGCCTCCGGCTCGGCCTCCCGCTCGGCGGCGGCGGGGAGCGAGGGGGGCGTCCCCTCCACCGTGGCCGTGAGCACCTGGACGTCGGCGCTCCTGACCTTTTCCCAATACTCGCGGGGCGTCAGCCGGCCCCGTCCGCCCGCCAGCGGCAGCACGATGCTGGCCGTGCGGGTGGCTCGGGTCAGGGCGGTGTAGGCGATCTGGCGCAGAAAGTAGTGGCGCGGCGAAGCGTGCGGCGACAGGACCAGGTGCAGGTGCCGGAGCTCCCCCCCTTGGACGCACACGTCGGTGAGGGCGTACCCCAACTCCAGCGCTTCCCGGCCGTGCTGGTCCTGGCTGTAGAACTCCACTAGGCCCGCGCGGCCCCCTACCGCGCCCGTCCAGACGAGGAAGCGCCGGAAGACCAGGGGACAGGAGCGCCGGCCGACCTGCGCCGGCAGGGGGGCGCGGGTGTTCGGCAGCGCGCCGCCACCGGGAAAGCACCGCACCGCCACGTTCTTGGCGTCCCGCGAACATTGCAACCACACGTCCGAGATGTCGAGCAGGTAGCCCACCGCCCGCACTTCCTCGAGCCGGGCCCAGGGCCCCTGGTCCGGCGGCACCCGGACGAGCCTGGCCGGCGCGGCGGCCGGCGGGGCGTTCTCGGCCCACAGATCCCCCGGCTCGACGAAGATGCGCGCCGCCTGCGCCAGGACCCGCCTCGCGGGGCAGCCGCGGGGCCTTCAGCCGGACCTTGAGCCCCTGCCGCAGGGCCTGGACGCCGTCGGCCGCCCGGACGGCGCCGGCGGCCCCCGCCAGCCACTCGTTGAGCAGTTGCCTTTCCTGCGCCCGCACGGTCGCGAGCTGGTAGCTCGGGCAGCGCAGCCCCCCGCGCACGGCACCGCGGGTCACCCCCCGGGGGGCTCGTACTGCCGGAACCAGCCGAGGGCTAACTCGCGCAGCTCGTCGGGGCCTACGTGCAGGCGGAAGTAGCGGGCCAGGACCGCGTCGGGCCAGGCGCGCACTTCCGCTACGCTACGGGGGTCGGCCGCCGGGCGCAGCGTCCGCGCCAGGCGCTGCACCTGCGTGAGGCCGCCGGCGCCGGCCTGGCCGCGCCTGACGGTGTCCAGGCACGCGCAGCAGGCGGGGAACAGGCGTTGGGCCAGCGCCAGCACGCAGCCATGCCCCATGGACAGCAGCTGCGCGCTGTCCCCGAGCAGGAGCAGGCCCGCCACCGAGGGGGCAAGCCCTGCCAGCACGTCCAAGAGGCGGAGCAGGGCCGCCGGACTGAACAAGGACAGCTCGTCGACGACCACGAGGGCGGGCGTCGGCCAGGCGGGCCTCGGCGGCAGCGCCGCGTACGCCTCTAGCAGGGCGGACGTGTAGAAGCCGGCCGTGACGTACGAGCCCCAGCCCTCGGCCGGCGGCGGGGGCCGCGGCACTGGAGGCAGGCGGGCTCCCCGGCCGCGTCCCCAGCCGGGCCGGGCTCGGCGGGGTCCCCGGCGGGGTACCCGGCGGGCGGCCGCCCGCCGGGCGGCGGCGACTGCCTGGCACGTCACTGCCACGAACACGAGCGGCACGCCCAGGCAGCGGAGCCAGCCCGCCAGCGAGGTCTTGCCCGTGCCGGCGGCCCCGACGAGAACGCCGAGGCGCGAGCGCAGGCACACCTCGGCGGCGCGGCGCTGTTCCTCGCTGGGCACAAAGGCGTCAGCCCCCGGCCCGCGGGCCCGGAGCCTGGCCAGCAGGTGGCCGCAGCCCGACGTGGCCAGGTCCCGCAGGCGGCCCGCGAGGGCCTGATCCTGGCGCCACAGGTCCTGGGGCACCCAGAGGCAGGGGCGGGGGTGCAGCCACGCGGGCTCCGTGGGCGCCGAGCCACCCGCGCGGCGGCGGCGGCGCTTGGGCGGGGGTGGGCCGGCGCCGGCGCAGCGGGCACAGCCGCCCACGGAGCCCCCCGCGCCGAGCCCCCAGAGGTCACTGAGCACGGGCTCCAGCACGGCCGGCGTGACGTGCGGCTTGAGCGCGTACGCGTGCTCGCCGGCGGGCTCGCACCAGTCCTCGCACCACAGCGAGCCATCCGGCAGTAACAACTGCCGCAGCAGGTCGGAGAAGCAGGGGAAGAGGTGGCGGCCGTGTTCCGAGCGGCGGTCGAGGTTCGGCAGCAGCTCGCCCACCAGGGCCTGGGCAGAGGGTGGGCAGGCCGTGAGTTGGAAGCACGAGCTCTTGCGCACGGCGAGGGTCAGGCGCAGCCAGTAGTGGACGAGCACGAGGCGCCGGCCCGCGGGCCCGAGCCCCGCCGCCAGGCGGGCCCGGAGCAGCCGGCCCAGGCGCTGGAAGTGGGCCGGGGTCAGCGCCGGGCTGTCTAGTGCGCCCGGCAGCAGCAGGTCCCCGTCGAAGAAGCAGCGCGGGTCCGTGCCCCCCCTCGGCGAGTCCAGCAACGCAGCGAGCCAGCGGCGCCTGGCCCGCCGCCGGCTGCGCCACAGCCACTCGGCGCGGGGCCCAAATAAGAACAGGAAGGGGGCCCAGCGGCCGTCCTCCAGCAAAAAGCGCAGCTCCCACCAGCCGGGCCAGGCTGCCAGCGCTCGCGCGAGCGCCGGCGCCGCCTTGGGCGCGGAGGCGGCGTGGCCCAGGCGGCGCAGCGCGCGCGCCCGCTTGCGGGCGGTGCGCGGCACTACGGAGGGCGGCAGCTTCTGCCACAGCTTGGCCTCGTCGACCAGGGGCAGCACCTCGCCCCGGTCGTAATCGTACAGCCAGACGCCGGCGGAGCGTCCCCTGACGAAGCCGGCGGGGTGCAGCGAAAAGCTCACCAGGCCCTGGTGCACGGGGTCCTCCACGTCGCTGAGCCAGGTCCGCTGGTCTTGGCCGGGCCCGGTCAGCGACAGCACGACTCGCCCCTCCGCCGCCCGGCGGCCCCGCCGCGGCACCAGCCAGTGCAGGCGGCCGGGGGCGGGCTGGCGCGGGGCCGGGACCCACCACGACACACCCGCTTCCGCTTCCGCCGGGGCGCCGGGCGGGGCCGGGCCGCCCGGCGGGGGAGGCTGGCTCTCGGCCGCTGCCGGCAGCCGGGGCATGTCTGATTGTCTCTTCGTCGCGGCCGGCCGGCACTCCCCCACGCGTGGTGGCCGGAGGGAGAAGGAGGCTGGGGGGGCACCCCCTCCCCCCCCGCGGCACACGCGCTCTGGCGGGGGGCCCGCTGGCCCGCTGGCGGGGGGGGGGGGGGGGGGCCGCTGGCGCGGGGAGGACGGCCTGCCCCCCGCAGGGCACCCGTCCAGTGCGGGGCGGCGGGGCGGCGCGCGGCTCTCCCCCCGGCCACGGTGCGCATCACCCTCTCCCCTCCGGGGGGGGGGGGGGGGAGAAAGCGCCGGGCCTCTTGCCCTCCCCACGGGGCGCGGCGCCCCTCTCCCCCCTCCGTTGGGCTGGCTGGGTCACGCGGAGCCCTCGCCCCCCCCGCCCCTCTCGGGCAAACGCATGATGATGATGCTGAAGGCCGGAACCGGGCCGACCCCGGGGCCCGGCCGCGCCTGTGAGCTGTGGCGGTGGGCCTGGCAAGTGCTCCTGGGCGGCTCTGACCTCGAACAGGGCGGGCCGGCTGTCGTACACGGTGCAACTCCGCCTGCCTACACGGGCGCGGTACCTGCCGTGCACGGCGTCAGGCTGCGGGCGTCCGGCGCGTTTCGCCTGCGCGCGCTGCCTGCTGCAGGCTTACTGCAGCGAGGCACATTTTCTCCGGTGCGCGGCCAGCCACCAGACGGCGGGTTGCCAGCCCCGGGCGCTGGCACTGCAAAGAGCAGAGTGCGTCGGCCAGCACGGGGGCTGCGCTGCGGCCCCCGCCGCTTGGGTGCAGCTGCGCTGTGGCTACCCGCGCTGTCAGCGCGCGGCGCCCCGTGCGCTGTACGAGTGCGGCTCGTGCGGTTGCCAGCTGTACTGTGGTTACTTGCACCAGGCCCTGCACTGGCATGAGCACCGCCGGCGGTGCTGGGTCCTCCTCACCTGCGCCCGCCCGGGCCACGAGCGCTGGCCTGAGGCGCCGGCCTCCCTCTGCTCGGAGCACGACACGCTGTCGCCACCGGCTCTAGCGCCCACCCCCCTACACGCGCCAGCTGTCCCTGCCTTCTCTCCGGCGCCCGGTCACTAGGGGAGTGTCGGCGCCGCCGAAGACGAGCGCCGGCCCCAGCGGCTGGCCTCCGCCAACCTCTGGCTCGGACCTACGCCCACCCGGTCGGGCGGCAGGACCAGGCACTCTCTGTCGGTCGGGTGGCAGGAAAGGCCCGGCTTTCCCTGTCGTGCTTTGCTGGCCTGGTGGCACGAGTGGCCAGACTTTTCCGGTCGGGTGGCACGAGTGGCCAGACTTTTCCGGTCGGGTGGCAGGAAAGGCCCTGCTTTCCCTGTCGAGTGGCACGAGTGGCCTGGCTTTGCTGGCCGGGTGGCACGAGTGGCCAGACTTTTCCGGTCGGGTGGCACGAGTGGCCAGACTTTTCCGGTCGGGTGGCACGAGTAGCCTGGCTTTTCCTGCCGGTAGATATACTCGTTTGGCAGGATATGGGCGCTGCCTTTTTTTGTTCTCCCCTCTCCCTTCTCCCTTCTCCCCTCTCCTCTCTCCCTTCTCCCCTCTCCCTCCCCGCGCCCGAACATTGTGCAGCCCCCCCCCCAGACTTTCGTCCAGTATGGCGGTCAGGTGGGGGGTGCCACCGGCTGCTTCTTTGTCACCGTCGTAAAACCAGGCAAACTTTGTACCAAATGAAAATAATGCCCTAAGTGCCCTCAGAACGAGAATCGCACTTGTGATTCGAGGCAGCCCGGGGGTGCCACCCGCGACGGATATTCCCGGATATATACGGGTACTACCGGAACGGCCTGCCCTTTTCTCATTACCAAGAAAACCACCGCTTTTTATGGGTAAAAGAAAGAGAAGATGGAATTATTTCTTTTTTTCATTTCGATAGGTAGGATCGGTCTGGATGCCAATTCGTACCTGTGTGTGTAAGCCTGTTGCCATTAAGTGAGACGCGGCCCGGCTCTGGCCCACAAGTGCGATTCTCGCTCTGAGGGCACTTAGCGTAGTACAATTATTTTTCTTAGTGTGTAGAGGAAATTCTCCCGGTTTTGCGGCGGGGACAAAGAAGCAGCCAGTGGCACCCCCCACCGGACCGCCATACTGGACGAAAGTCTGGGGGGCTGCACAATGTTCGGGCGCGGGGAGGGAGAGAGGAGAAGGGAGGAGGGAGAGGGGAGAAGGGAGAAGGGGAGGGGGGAAGAACAAAAAGGCAGCGCCCATATCCGGCCAAACGAGTATATCTACCCGACCGGAAAGTCTGGCAACTCGTGCCACCCGGCCAGAAGAGCCCGACCACTCGTGCCACCCGGCCGGAAAAGACTGGCCTTTTCTGCCACCAGGCAGGAAAAGACTGGCCACTCGTGCCACCCGACCAAAAAAGACCGGCCTTTCCTGCCACCCCGACCGGCAGAGAGTGCCTGACGCCCACCCAGGGGAAGCGCCAGCGGCCCCGTCGTCCCTGACCTTCTTCCTCTGCCGGCCGACCCCGCTAGAGCCTCGTCGTCCGTCTCGTGCCAGAGTAGGTTTTTTTTTACTGACAGCCGCCGCCTGGGCACGCCAGTGCTAGGCTGAAAACTCCCTGCCGTCCGGCCCACTAACGGCCACACTGCGTAAAATACAAGAGTACTGGCTGGTAAGGCTGCCACCCGTCGGCCCCGTCGGCCTCCCCGCCGCCGGCCAGCTCCCTGGCCGCGTGGAACATGGCGACCACATACCGTACTACGTGCGGGTCTGAGCGCCCCGCCCCGGCCCGTGCCCTGGCTAGCCACTGTAACGTAGCCGGGGGATGGAAGTAGAGCGCGCTGGTCGAGATGAAAACGCCGTTGCGTTGTCGCTTCCGGCACTCGGCCCGGAGCTCCGTGCTACTCGGCACGTACGCTAGCAGCACACACAACTCCTGTCGGCTGTTGTCACACGAATACAGCAGCACGTTGTCCTCCCCTCCGGGCCGCTCCTCCGCATACTGGACCAGGTGCCCGAGGTTGGTCAGCGCGCGCAGGGTCTGCGCAAAGTCGTAGTACACATCCCGGCGGGGGTGGAAGAGCACTTCCCCCCGCGCGTCGTACCAGAGCCACCAGTTTTGGCTGCAGGACACGACCCGCTGCAGGCTGGTCTGCCGGCGCATGGCCCAGCGGTTCTGCCCCCCGTGCCACCGGCGGGCTTGCACACCAGGGGGTCCAGCGGCGCGAGCCCGTGCTCGGCCCACACCCTAGCCTGCTCCCGGAGGCCGAAGGTGCCCAGGTTGTTGTACACGCCGCACAGCCGGCACCGGCAGTTGGAGGCCAGGGGTTCCGACACGATGGCCAACAGGCGCCTCGCCCCGGCTCTGGCTCCGGCTCCAGTGCCTCGGGCGCCGCCCCGCCCCCTCCCCCGGCCCGCCGCCAGCGCTCGTGGCACCCTAGCGCCTCGCAGAGTGGTTCCAGGCGGGCTCGCCACGCGGGGCGCCGGCACAGCTCCTCCAGGCGCGCTGCCTCCCAGAGCGTAGCGGGCGTCTGGACCCCGAGGTCTAGCCGGGCCATGACGCGTACCCCGAGCCGGAGCAGCGCCGCCCTTTCCTCGTCCCGGTCGGCCGCCCAGTACAGCACGAGCCGTCGCTCCCAGAAGCGGTGCGCAATGGTGCAGCCCCAGCAGTGGCAGCGCCACTGCCGCGGCTCGCACTGATGCAGCCCCCGCAGGCGGCAGGACCAGCACGCGCAGTCCTCCCGCGTGTCGGCCTCGCAGACGCCACGCAAACCCACGGTCGCTCCCCACGTCCCGGCCGCGAACACGTACCGGTGCGCCAGCGAGGACAGGAGCAGCCGGCGGATCTCCGGGGGCACGGCGAGGTGGGGTACGCCGACCGAGCAGGGTGGGTCGCACGCGGCCGGGAGGCCGTAGCGGCCGTGGACAGACCCCGGGGCCTGCTGGGCCTGGTGCAGGCGCTCACGAGCCACGTCCAGCGCTTGGACCAGCGGGGTGCTGTAGCTGTCGAGGGGCGGGTCCCGGCCGGGCCGCGGATCCACCTGCGCCTCCTCCCCGGAGGCGGGCGGTGGTGCTGGTGGTAGAGAGAGGGGCAGCCGCCGACGAGGGGGCCCGGGGCTGCCTGCTTCCTCTGCCATCCTTTGCTTAGGCCGGGGAGCGGGAGAAGAGGAAGACGTCCCTCCCCCGGCGGCGGCCGGGAAGAGGCAGTGGGGCGGGCCAAGGGGGGGGATCGCCCCCCCCCCTCCCCGCCGGTGCGCGCGCGCGTAAGGGCCAGCGCTACAAGCTGCGCGCGGCCGGACCAGGGGCGCGCGCGTCCCCTTCCACTGGCGCGCGCGTGGGGGACGAGAGAACGGTCGCCTCTCCTCTTCCCCCGCCCGCGGACAAGGGCAGCAAGAATGGCCAGCCGCAGGTCGCCCGTTCTCTCTGGCCGGCGGTGGCTGCTGACAGACAGCGGGGCGGACGACGAAAAGGGTGCCGTCGTCGAGGAAGGGGGGCCGAGCCAGGCGGCGTCGTCCGGTATTGACCAGAGCAACCGGCCCCCCAGTGGCGTTGGTCGAGGCAGGCCCAGAATCCTAGCAGGTCGTACCACGTTTTTTATTCTTGTTACCTTGCCTCAGCCCAACTCTTTGACTACCTAGGCTTCGGGAGACCCGCACCCCACCCCCGGGGGTGGGTGTGGCCCGCCGGATCGTATCCTCTCTCGGCCCAACTACCAGGACCTACTTCTTCCCTTCTCCCCCCCCCCCGACGAACTGGAGGCTGACCTCCAACGCACCGCTGACAGTGATCGCGATCGCGCTTGGCAGGACGACGGGAATCTCCGCAGTGAGGTACGTTGGTGCGGCCACTCAGGAGCTGCTCCGGGGCAGGCTGGCCCCCCCCAGCGTTCCAAGAGTTTCCTTGCGGCACAGGAAGCGACTCTTTACTTTGCTTGGCGTACACTAGCTCCCCCCACCTCACCACGCCTTAGCTCGTCCGTAGTTTCCCGCTTGGCTTACACCAGGGGGGGCGCTGGTTGCAGGCTGCAGTTCGCAGGCCTGGGACACACAGTTTTCCTGCAGAATGCCGTCAGCCTTTTGCTGCACCGCGGCTAAGTCTAAGACTAACTTGCTGGCTTGCTGATGGTCTTTGCCTAGGATCAGACTCACGTAACCCGGCGTCCCCTGCTGGAGCTTTTTCTGGAGTATGTCCCAGAGCTGCGCCAGCCCCGTCACGGGCGTTTCGTCGTCCACTTGCGTCACCAGCGCGTGCTTGCAGGTAGCATAGCCCTGCGTCAGCTCGTGCGCGAAAACATGGAGTAACACGACGGGCGGCGTGTCTGTTGCCTGCAGTTTAGGCTCCTCCAGAGCCTCGCGTAATTCAGGCGACAAGGGCCAAAACCAAGGGCATTTGCCTAGGGCGGCTGTTAGTTTGTAAAAGACGAGCCCGCCAAAGCAGAAGTAAAAGATCTTGCGCCGGTAGTATGTAGGGCTGCACCGGTAGAACTCCCGTTCGCTGGTCAGTGGGAGCTCAAGCCGCTGCTCCTTCCCTTTTCTCCAGACGGTTACCGACACCTTCTCCTTCTGCCCCACACGCAGCGGCAGCAGTGCGTTGGTCCACCAGTAATGGTAGTCGCCCTCGCGGTACGTCCCGTCGCGTTGGATTTCCCGGCCGTTGACCTTTAGGATCACGTCGCCTTCCTGACAGTGTAGCCCGGCCCGGGCAGTCGGGAAGAGTTTGTAAACTAACAGGCCTTGTTCGCCGTTCGGGGGCAGGCCCAGTGAGCTGCACAGCCCCGCGTTTTCGGTGGTTTGCGCCTTCAGCACGCCACAGGAGGGCATGCCCGACAGCTCGAGCAGTTCTGTTCGATTCCAGCTATCCTCCTCGGGCGCGGACCGGAGGCAGCCGCTATCTAGCAGCAGCTGGATGAAGTAACGCACCAGCCTGGCCGGGATGCAGTAGCCCAGACTTTGAGCCCCGTCGACGCCTTGGAACGCTACGCCCAGAACCTTGCCGCTTTCGGGGCCCCAGCGCGGGCCCCCCGCTGTTGCCCGGGTTAATGGCCGCGTCGGTCTGGATGGTAGGCAACTGCGCTAGGCCTTGCAGATTGCGGTACGTCTCACAGCGGGAGACCACTCCGTCCGTCGTCGACAAATGTTTGCCGCCCGTCGGGTAGCCCAGGATCCGCATTTTACGGCCGGCCGCCGGCAGCGTCGGCCCATCGTCCAGCTCGAATCCTCTCTCCACGAAAGGCGCCTGGTCGGCCCCCTCCTGCTTATCGTTCGCTACCACGTACAGCAGGGCCAGGTCCAGCTCATGCGAAATGGCCCAGACGCGCGCGTTGTAGTCTCGGACGTCTTCCTCAAATCGGACCGTCACTTTTATAGCCTGCGTTACGCCGTGGGCGTTGCACAGGAACAAATGCTCGGCCTGATCCTTTACTTGCTCTGCCCGCACTACGAAGCCCGTCGAACGACAGATGGACGTCGGCCCCGGTGCCCAGGGCTTGCTGGGGTCAGGCGCCATGTAGGTACACATGAGGTGGAAGACAGACTTACTCCAGACGCTAGGTGAGACCTGCGGCGCGGGTGTGTGCGCGAACGTTTTTAGCGACTCCCCCGGCGCCGTGTCCCTGGTCGGCGGCTGGGAGGCCAGGATTTGTACGCTGCGTAGCTGGGCTGACTGCGCCGTCGACACGTACTCAACCAACGCCAGCCTGGCCCAGGGAGGGGGTGCCGAGGGGGGCGACTGAGTCCAGATCTGCTCGCCCGGCCGCGTACCGGGAGGGCCCGTGACCTTAGCTAGTTGGGCGTACTTAGCTGCGATACCTAACACCCAGTCCGTCCCGGGCGCACTGCCCTCATAGCGGACCACCAGCGCGTCGATGGACGAGGGCCAGATCGCTCCGGGGGAGCCCCCCTGGTCCAGGCACGCCCGGGGCAGACAGACCAGGCTTTGGTGGGCCGCGCTCTCCCGTAGCCAGTCGGCGACGGTGCCTTCGGTAGGTTGCAGTAATCGCCGGGCTTCCTTCACCAAACGACGGGCGGTGCCCGCCTTCCATCCTTGTAGGTCATCGCAGCGGCAGACCCAGCAGCCCGTGTGCATGGCAGCGGACCAAGCGAAGACGAGGTAGTGGTCAACTTAGGGTTTTAGCTCTCTCCCCGGCGGCCTGCCTGCGCAGGCCAGACTAGCGAGGGCAGGGCCGGGGCGGGGACAAGGGGAGGCAGCGCAGGCTCCCCTCCTCTCTCTTTCCCGTTATCCTTCAGCGCGGGGCCTCCCTCCCCGCCCCGCCACGGAGCTCGCGAAGAAGGGAGATCAGCGGTGTCTGCGCGAGGGTTCAGTAGGCCGCACAGCCACTGGTTTTCCGCGGGGCGCTTCTCCGCACCCCTCACCAGCGTGGAGGTAGTTCAGGCCAGAGGTGGACCCCCCGGGCGGGAAGGGGGGGGGGGGGGAGAGAGAAGAGGCGACGACGCAGGGGGGCAGTGGCGCGGTCCTGGCCCTTGCCGCCCCCGGCGAGACCGGAGCGAGTACGTGTGAGCAGTAGCCAGTGTTTCTTTTTATTGCTGGCGAGTACTGGCCCCTTTCCCTTTCCTCGCTCTCCTGCGAGGGCTGCCGTCCCCCCTCCCCCCCGGCTAGGAGGAGGCGTCGACCGCGCGGCCGCCGGCGGGGCTGTCGGCCGGCCGCGCCCGCTTCCTTTCCGGCCCCCGGGCCGAGCCGCGCTGTGCCGGCACCCGGAACCTGGCCTGCACCAACGGCCCCAAAAACTCGAGGCACATGCGCAGCCACCCGCCGCAACACCGGCTAGCAATCTCCTGGATCGCGCCATAGCAATCCAGGCGCTGTTGGCGCAGCAGCTGCAAGCAGCGCTTGGCCGCAAACAGAAAAATGTCCACCACCGGGTGCCCGTCCGCCAGCGCCGCCTCCGGGCTGCCGCCGGCGGTGAGCGGGCGCCAGAAGGCTGCCGTGCGCGGCTCGGGCAGTCCGTTGCTGCGCAGGCAGTTCCGCAGCCACGCGACCGTGAGCGGCCGGCCCACGGTCGCGTGGCCCGGTGTCTCTGCGCGTTGCAGGTGCTTGGCCAGCAAACACAGGTACGCGTCCCAGTCCTCTACTAGGGCGTCCACCGCGTACAGAGTCCAATAGCGCCAACCACCGCGGGGCAGGATGGCACACTGCAGCAGGTCCCAGGCCGTGTGGAAACGTGCGGCGGCCTTCGCGCCCTGCCAGCCCGGCAGGTGCCACAGCGCCAGGGGGGCGTCGCCGCGGCAGGCGCTGAGAAAGTACAAGATGGCCGCGTCCGACGCCGCCTCGCCCGGGTCACGGAGGAAATACATGGTCCCCTCATCGAGGTCCGTCAGCGCCAGCCGCTGTGGCCCCCCCTCCTCCCCACCGAGCTTCAGCAGCACGTTGGCGGGTTTGGCATCAAAGGGGAAACACCCCCCTTGCACGACCACCTGCTTGAGCAACCGGGCGACGGGCTCCACCAAGTCAGTGGCCAAGCGGGGCACCGAGCCGGGCAGCGGGTACTTGCTGAGGTCCAGGTCGAAGGCCTCCAGGTGCACCAGGACCAGGCAGTGGGTCACGGCGCGCTGCTCACCGTCCGCGCGCTGGCTCTCGCTGCAATCACAACCGCGCGGGCCCAGCAGGCGCTCGAGGGCCGCGACCAGGGCTCCCGTCCGCGGCACGCGCCGGCGCAGCCACTTGTGGGCCGTGGGGCCGTGCAGTACCTGGATTTCATACACGGCCGGCCCCACCCCGAGCCGTTGTAGCCGCGCGTAGCCCGCTTCCTCTTCCCGGGAACAATCCTTCACTAGCTTCAGGGCGCGCTTCCCCCACTTGAACACCGAGCCGTACGTGCATTGGCCTAGCAAGCGCAGGTCGGCCAAGAGGTCCAGCGTGGCCTGGGTACCGACCGGCCCCGTGTAGGCCAGCGGGATCTTGGGCTGGCCCGACAGCATCAGCAGGTAAAGTGAGACGGCGAGGCACTCGCTTCTGCCGGTTGCACTCGGGCCCACGGTGGGGGGGGCGGCTTTAGGTCCCCCCGCGCGACGACCGCCTCCTCCACCCAAGGGGCGCGTGCGGGGGGCAGGGAGGGCACGGGGGAGAGGGGGACGCAGTGGGGTGCGGAGGGGGGGTGGCACCCCCGGGGGGGGGCACGGCCGAGGTGCGGAGAGAGGGGGGGGTCGCCAGGTGGCGGGCGCTGACCAGGCGGAGGAGGCTCGCTCTCCTCCCGCCACGCGGGGACTGCTGCCACTAGCCTGCTGGCACCTAGCGGGAGACCGTCGCCCCCGCGCCAGCGCCCGCGCCGGCGGGTGTGGGGGGGGGAGGGGGAGGGGCCTCCCGCGTGCCAGGACGAAGCCGGCTGCACGCGGGGGGAGGGGTGGCGAAGAGGGAGTGGGTGGATGGTCAGCCGCGCCACGCGCCCGCGGGGTCCCCACCTTCTCCCCTCCCCCCCCCTGGTTTTTCTCTCTCGCTGGCTGCCCCCCTCCCTGCCCGCCCTTCCTCCCTGCTGCTTGGAGGGGGTGTACTCTGCGCCAACCTTCTGTTAAAGAAAGGATGGAAGGCACAAAACCAGCCAAGCGCCTGCGTACCGGCGGTCAAGCAGAAAGGCGCCGCGCCGAAGAAGAAGGCAACGTGACCTTTTGGTTTGGGAAAAAGGACGAGAGAGCAGCTCTTGGTCCTGCCCTCGGCGCTGGCTAGCCAATCTACCCCCCCCACTGCCTCCTGCGCCCTCCAGCTGGGGCAGTGCCTGGCCAAGAAGTCAGGTTTGACGACATTCCGCCTGGCTATCTGGACCTGGTCCGGAGAGAGGTTGCTGCTTATTCCTCCAACACGTTACAAGCCCTGCTTACCAGGTGCGAACGCCTGGTTGCTATGCAAAACCTCGCCAACGCTTATCTTCTCGATGACGAGAAGCGAGGATTGCTGCTAGATAGCGAAACTGCAGCGCTGCGCATAGTTGCGAGCAAGGTAAAACAGGCACGTGGGCTGTCCGGACCGCCGGAGGTATCATTGCTGCCGGCTGGACCATCCCAGCACTGGGACCAGGGAGCCTACGAAGCGTTGTGCCTGCTGGGCCTCGAAGTACCGGTCTACGAGCATACGGTGCGGCTGTACGAACAACTGGGCTTGATGGGGTTATTCTTAGTACAGGATATACCTGGCCGAGAGGTGCTCCAGGGGACCAAGATAGAGTGGGGCAGGCAAGAGCACGACTTCAGGATCTCGTCCACGTCGCCCTTCTGGGTAGTACTAGGACCAGGCGCGTCGCCACGGCATCGTCCGTACCCGGGGGAGAGCGGCCTCTCTCTCCGGTCAGAGACAGAAGTACAAGAGGCACGTATAAAACAACAAGAAACATCCTTTCCGTACCAAGAATTCCCTTTCCTGTCTCCGACCTTGGTGAGCAGCTCGCCCTGGGCGCGCTCGCAGCCGTAGTGGACGTGGCACAGCTTGGCGACGAGGAAGGCCAGGGCCTTGGCCGCGGCCTTGGGCAGGTACAGCGAGTGGTACACGAGCCGGAACGACGCCTTGTAGCACCTGCGCACCCGGCAGTAGCCGCAGGAGTTGAGCAGCACTGCCGTGCTCAGCGCCGGGTCCGCGACCAGGAACCCGACGGCCAGGTGCGCCACGGCGACAAAGCAGTCGCGATGGAGGGCGGCCGGCCCCGCGCTGTCGCAGGGCGCCAGGATCTCGGCCGGGCAGGCGGTGTGGCCCGGCAGCGCCCAGTCCAGGTCCAAGTAGAATTTACCAACGTCTGACAGCGTACGCTCGACCAGCGGCACCGCCCAGGGCGTGCCCCGCAGGCAGGCCAGCAGCTCCACCACCTGCAAGTAGACCTGCGGGTCATCCGGTAGCAGGAGCTTGCCCCCCGTGAAGCTGGTGCTATTGAACGGCTGCGTTCCGCCCACGGGCACGCGGTAGCGCCGCAGCAGCGCCTGCAGTTGCGCGGAGCTAGCGAGCTGCCGGGCGGAGTCTCCGGCGAGGGAGGCAGGGCAGTGCTCCGTCCAGGCCTGCTCGCTCAGCTCCATGCGGGTACCACTGCCCCCGGGGCGGCCCGCGCCGTTTTGGGGTGTACAGGCCCCCGGGCTCCCCGTCCCCGCCCCCGCCCGCCGCCGCTCCCCCCTCCCGGCCGGGGGTGACGACCGTGCCGACCAGCGCTCCTCTCGCCGGGCCCGCGACACCGGCGTGGCCCCCCCCCCCCGCGCCCGCCCGGGGGTGGGCGACCGCGGCGCCCCTCCCTACCCAACACGGGCGCGGCCTGCCCCCGGCCGGGGGTACGACCGTGCATACCAGCGTGCCTCCGCCGGGCCCCCGACACCGGCGTGGCCTCCGCCTCGCCCTGTGTGCCCGGCGGCCCCGATGGCGCCCGGCCGCCGGGCGCGGGGTGGAGGAAGGGGCGCCATGGCTCCCTCTCCCGCCCCCCGCCGCGGGCCGCCCCCCCTGCCCGCTCCTCTCCCCTGGCCCGCGGGAGGGCGCCGCCCTCCCCCCACCTGGCTTCCTGCCACCCCGTTCGCGTGCCCCGGCTACCACGCTGGGTGGTACTGACAAAAGAAGTCGGGCCCTCCCTCGCTCTGGCTACGGTCGGTAGTACGGCGGTGCGCTCAGCATGGCCAAGGATTTTCGTGAGCTCAGTGTTTCAGTGTTTGAAGTCCGGCCGCAGTACCAGGACCCGGACCCGGACCAGGACCCGGACCCGGACCAGGACCCGGACCAGGACCCGGACCAGGACCCGCTGGAGGCACGCGGGTTCGGGGGCCCGCCCGACCTAGACAGCCTCCTCTCGGAGTCCCTACACGTGGCCCCGGCCCCGGAGCGCGTGTCCCGGGAGCAAGTGTTGCACCTGTTGGCGGGCGGCAGTACGCCCCATTGCTTCTGCCGGTCCTGTGGCCACGTGTGCGACGGCCCCGGGGCCTGCCAACGCTGCTGCGGCCATTGCTTGTGGCTGGCGGGGGAAGCTATTCATGCGGAGGAGCGTCCCGCGCGCGGCCACCTGACTGTCTGCGACGAAGCCCGGCTCCCGGCCTGCTACAGCTTCCGCCTGGAAGATGCCTGGCTGCGCTCGGCCGATTCCGAGGTACTACGGCAGATACTCGGGCGCGCGCTCCAAGGAGGGGGGAGCTCCTCCGGCCAGGCACCGGCGGTGGACGAGGCGCCGGACGGCGCGCGGGACAGCTCCTTGGCCCAAGACCTGCTCCGGCTGCTGCGGACTTACTTTGGTCACACGACGGACGCGGCGGCGTCCTTCTGCCAGGTGGTGTACGATGACGGGCACTCGATCCACTGTGACGACCGTACCTGGTGCGACGAGGTGGCGAGAGCCCTGGGAGATGAGAGCGTCGAGTGCCTCAGGACACCGCTGGACGTGGAACTAGTGCTGGCCCGCACGGGCCCGGCCATGCTCAAGCTGCCCGCCTTCTTCTATCCACTCTCGCTGCAGGGGACACGGTACGTGGTGGTAGAAAAGCGGCTCAAGGTGAGGGCGGGACAGCCGGTGCCGAACCCGCTGGGGGAGGTCAAGGGGGCGGGCTTCGTCCCCTTGCTGCTGGCGGCCGCGCGCGAGCCGGCCGAGAGCGGCACCTCGCTGCGGGTGAGCTATCGGGAGCCAGGCCGCCAGGAGCCGCGCACGCTGGCCGGCTCGGCCGGGCAGCCCGGCACGTTCGCTTTTACCCACCCGCACACAGACTCTTCGGGTACTTCGCCGCACTACCTGTCGCTGTTGCGCTCGACGGTCGCGGGGTACGACCACCAGGCCGAGCTGGAGCGGCACGTGACGCAGACGACTGAGGGGTGGGCGCAGTGGGCCATGCCGTCGTCGGCCCCCTTGACCCCGGCCCAGCAGGTGTTCGTGCAACTGTGGTACGTGCAACTTATGCAGCGGGTGCGAGACAAAGGCCGGGCGGGGGCCCCGCCGGCCCAGAGTACAAGAGAACCACGGCCGGGCGAACAGGCGAGCCTGAGGGACGGGAGGCAGACAGTGCATTCGAGCCCATCTTCGCTTCTCTGAACGGGGCGCACGTGGTCGAGGCGTCGGTAGCGCTGAGCGAGTCACAGGCTGGTAGCCGGGTCCCTGAGCGTGGCGCGGCCGACTCTCTGTCAGTGTCCGGGTCGCCGCCCGTGCCAGAGCTACTGACGTCGGCGGTCCGGGAGACACTGCAAGTGGAGGCGGACGCGCATGTCTTCAAAGTACCCGTCACGGCGTACCAGGAGTTCTGCCGGAGGTTGGCCCGAGCCCGGCAAGAGCTGGGCGATACCGTCCTGGACCCACAGAGCGTCCAGCTGTCCATGGAGGGTGCCCCGCCAGGCGAGGCGGAAATCTTGTTTTACGCCGCGGGGCTAGTGCCCCTCAAGGCGGCCGAGGAGGTGCTGCGGAGGGCGGCGAAGCCTGTTCCCGGGGCCAGGCCAGCGTCACTCTGCCGTGGATCTGTGTCAGCTGTGACGCGGTGCGGGAGCCCTCCCGCAGCACCACCTTTGTGTGCCACAGCTGCCTGCGACAGAGGCAGCCACCGCCGGGGGGGCGGGCGGTCTGCCCCCGCGGGCGCGCCCGAGGTTTCGGTCTCGCGCAGCACCACCTTTGTGTGCCACAGCTGCTTGCGGCAGGGGCAGCCCGCTCTCGCGGGGGCGCCCGAGGAGGTTTCGGTCTCGCGCAGCACCACCTTTGTGTGCCGCAGCTGCTTGCGGCAGGGGCAGCCCGCTCTCGCGGGGGCGCAGGAGGAGGTTTCGGTCTCGCGCAGCACCACCTTCAGGTGCGAGAGCTGCGTGCGGAAGCTGCGAGAACAGGAGCCACCCCAGCAGCCAGCGACAGAGGCGGAGCTCAGCGAGTCGACTTTCTTCTGCACGACCTGCCAGCAGCACCGGCCGCTGGCGCAGACAGACCCCAAGGAGTCGTCCGTCAGCTGGACGACCTGCCAGGAGCACCGGACCCGTGCTAAATCCGAGAAGCAGCCGTCTGTCTGCACGGAGTGCTGCCTGGGGCAGCAGCCGCAGCAGGCGGAGCCCAGCCAGTCGTGGACTGTCTGCACTGCGTGCCAGTACGTGCAGCAACAGCAGCAGCAGCCGGCACAGGCGGAGCCCAGCCAGTCGTGGACTGTCTGCACCGCGTGCCGGCACGTGCAGCAGGCGCAGCAGGCGCAGCAGCCGCAGCAGGCGGAGCCCAGCCAGCCCTCCTCTGTCTGCACAGCGTGCTGGAACGTGCAGCAGCCGCAGCAGGCGGAGCCCAGCCAGCCCTCCTCTGTCTGCACAGTGTGCTGGCACGTGCAGCAGGCGCAGCCCGTGTGTGGGGCCCCCCCGGCCCAGCGCACGGGCGGCGCGGCGGCGGCACACCCGGAGGTGGCGGCTCTAGCCTCTGCTTGGGCGCCCCGCCTCGATACCTCCGCGTACGCCCCCGGCCCGTCGGCGCCCCCAGCGTACGTCCCCTCCTTGTCGAATTACTACTCCTACTGGGCGCAGCAGCTGGCGGGCTAAAAACCGTGGCGTCTGTGTCGGTGTGCGGGCGAAAGAGAGAGAAAGAGAGAGAGAGAGAGAGAGAGAGAGCAAGCAGGCAAGCAAGAGAGAGAGAGAGACACCCCCTCGTACGGGCTCGGCCGGCGTCGGTCAGTACCTGCAACAAACATTACGACGAAACCTAATATACGGATTTCACGAAATTTTTCCCGATGATTTTCAGAATATCTGAAATACTTGCAGAAATGATTCCAAAAGCTATATTATTTACTTATTATGAGCAGGAATGAAAAAACAACGCTTGTACATACTCTAACACACTCATTTCAAGTTCACCGGCAGCGAAATATATGCTAGGAGTGGGAACTATTTTCATTAAATTTACTGATTTTGCAAGCGGTCGCTTTCTATTAATACTACATGGCTTTTATTGTTTTATGTGTTCTAATCATTAACATTAATTAATTCGACAATTTAGAAAAGATTTAAAGTGAAAATATTAAAATTTGAATTCAAAAATTCAAATTTTGTATGTATATACAGTGTTTTCACCATTTAAATTTTCCCAAGTCAGAAAAATGTGATCAAGACATCCCCTGGCAGGTTTTTTGAGCGGGATCTTTGATGTAGATGATAATTCAACTGAATATAATGTTATTTCCGACCGGCACCATCGAAAACATATTCAGAACTTGACTTCAAAACTTAATTTTTTATGGAAATATCCTTCATTTCACCTAAGTCATGAAGCTAACAGAAAATATTGGAAAACCAATATTAATCACGGATTTTGCAGTGGATAGTTAGTATTAATCACAGAATTTATGTTATTAAGGTTTTCATTAAAATAAATTAAATGAGTTTAAGTAAAAAAAATACTTTAATATTTTTGCTGACTCGTTACACTTCACTCACCCGGAAACGTTGAGAGTTCATCAGATAATTCAGATTTCATGTAGAAAAAACTGGCAGACGAGGTCACACAAGTATCTGCACTAAATGAAAGCAAAAAAACTAGTTTGACTGCTCTTCGTCGCTCCAGTTTGACTCAGCTGACTCTGAGTCTTCTGCAAGTCCACCAGGCAGCCGCACGTTTACCGCGGCTTCAGACTCAGTGTCTGACTGAGCGTAATGTTGCTGCAAGGCAACCCGCGCTTGGCTTTTTGAGCGTCGCGACAGCAAGATCTGCTCATTCTGTTCAAGCTTAGACTCTTCTTGCTGTTCGTCAAACATTTCATCCTCTTCTTCAACCATCCGTCGAAATTGTCGTCTCGGCTGCGGTTGAATTCGAACTCGTTGTCGCTTGCGAGGAGGCGCAACAAAGGGCTGATCAGAATCGCTGGATTCGTCTGGCAGAGCTGGCGCAGCTGGGCTCGCACTTGCGCGGGCACGGCCACCACGACCACCACGACCGCCACGGGCACGGCCACCACGACCGCCACGGGCACGGCCACCTTGAGGTGGATTGGGAACAGCAGCTCCGCCAGCAGGTAGGTTGCAGGAACAGGCCCCAAAGTGAGTGCACACAGCGTTTACCAAAGCCTGCTTGTTGCCTTGAGCACCCTGTCCGTGTAGACGCAGCCACGCCTTCAACGCAGGCACTGTACACTTCTTGGTCAGTTGCGCAGCGTCGCAAGGCAATGCCTCAGCCACACTCTCGTGAAGCGGCCTCTGCGGTGCAGGGTTTTTGAAGTCGTGCGCTCGACGCTCCTGATCGTTAAGCATGCGTGCTCCATACCAGCGTGGATGTCTGGGCATGTGGCGGTCATTGGTAAAAAAACAAGTTGGGAAGGACTTGCGCTCTTCTTCCGACAGGGAGATCGTATCGTCCACAGCTTTCTGTCTATCCTCAGGCAGCGCCCACGGGTTGTCGGGTATGTCGTCGAGCACGCGCACATGCGCCTTCCACTCCACGCCTTTCTTGTCCACGCACTTGAAATGCCCAGGCCTGCCAGGCAGGCCGCCTTCACCTTCTGCGCCGTCCCAGTGGACTTGGTCAAGGCATTGCAGGTTGTCCAAAATTGCGTTGATCGACTCACTCTCTTCGGCGGAACAAAACCTGGAGGCCAATAATCTAGTATCCCTTTTGATCTGCTCAGTTGCCCAATCTACTAACGGCAGCTTCTTGGGCTTCAGTGCCTCTGCAGTAGTCAACAAAAGGAAAAAGTCAAAAGGGTAACTAGATTCGAATTTTTACCAGGGGCACCGACGTAAGGCAGCAAAGGACGACCATCCGGGTCATCTTCTTCTCCATGCCACTTCTGCTGGCTGTCGCCCCAAGTCTTGACACGCACCGCCGGAAGGCCGAAGGTAGTCGGCTCGGGGACGGAATATTGCCACGCTAAGGGCTGCGAGGCCACCCGCAAATTCCAGTTGGGGTTCATGGACGGAGTAAAGTAGCTCTTCCAATCATAACTCGAGGCAAGGAGCAGGATTACATACTTCTCTTTGCACTTGTGAAACCCGCGGAGAAGATTGAATAGACCCTGCGCCAGCGAGGTGACGTACAGTGTGGTCTTCCAGCCGCAGTAGCGCAAGGTAAAAAACTCCTGGTCTTGTTTGTTATGCGTATGGGAGCGGACCCTTCGGTGCGTTTCGATCTTGACTTTCCACCCCATAGCGACCAAGTGCGAAAAAAAAGCGAGTGCCGTAGCGGTGGTGTTCTCCGACCCACCGTCCCAGTCGATATACAACGTTCCCGCCGGCTTAGTGTCTGGGTGGAAGAGCTTCCAATGCAAAAGATGGTACAACCACGTGAAGTTCTCATTGCCGCCTTTGTCAACATTCGGCAAACGAACCAAGACAAACTTTTTGTCGTGACTGAAGCTTGTCGCCCCGCCGGCATGCAAAGGTATCACCTTCTTTCTTTTGAAGGCTTGGTTGGCTGCACACACACAAAAAACACAAACCACTATGAGATTTGCGTACAAAGACAAGTACCCCTAGCACAACTGGGAAAGTTGAAAGGTTTGGTCATATCTATCGTCCACGCTGTACACCTAGCTTTTGTCACAGCTGCGTCATGAGCACGCTGCAAGGATTCCTCTCTGCACTTGCGATGTACCTTGTGGTGTTGGTGGTTATCCAGCCGCCAGAGCTTCGCCGCTGCGTCTGTCTGGAAGCCCTCTTCATGCCTCCTCGCCAGGTCCCCGCAAATCTCGCACTTGGAAAAGTCTCCTTTGCGGATCGGCTTCACAAACTTGAAGTTCTCGCGCCACACCTTGCGTATGATCTGGTTGCAGGGGGGGCTATCACTCTTGCAGCGCTGCCCAACCAGAAGGGTGTTGAACGCCCAGGCCCAATTCATGCTCACGTACTTCTGCACCTCCGGAAAGTTCTCCACGTCTTGGAGGTGCCACACTCCGTCTGCTATGGTCTCGCACTCCTCCACAAACTTACGCATCAACAATGTCGACACCAAGTCCGACACGTCGGACTGCGGTGTGTACGCCCGCTCGTAATACTTCGCGGAGTGACGCAAAAGCTTCTTGGCTTTGCCAAGAGTGACAGCGCCTACGCCGTAAATACGCTGCCACATGACCCGGCACACGGGCGTACCACGATGCCTGCAGCAAGGGACAATGCATTATAATAAGTCCACAGGGGTGATGGGAAAAAACAGCCTGAGGGAGAACTGTGTTACCTGTATTGAACATCCGCATTGCTTAAGGTTATGGCCTGAAGCTGTCCACATACCCAGGCGGTCAAATCCCTGAAAGACTGCGAACAAGAATCGGCCCGCCCTAGAATAGCGTGCCAGGGACTGACCCACAGATGGCACTTATACTTGGAACAGCAAGGTGCGCCTATTTCGTGCGTCAGGTCGGCGTATGACATTCCAAGCCATTTCTTCAACGCTGTCGGTCTGACTGTAGGGGTGGGCACGGCCTTTCTCTTGACGTGCTTGTAGCCCCTGTCAGTCTTACGTGGTCGAACCAACGGGGTGGCCTCCATGCCAAGGCACAGATACAGCGGCTCCGGTGAGGTTCGGAAGTCAGCGTTATTAGCTTCCTGCCCAGCCGTAACAGCCCTTCCCCAATCCGTTGCCTGAAAACAAGAAGAATGTCCTCCCGAAGTTGGTCCCTCAGTCACTGACACACATTCTGACCCATACATGGAGTCGAAGCCGCCTCCCGGCCCGTCTGTCCCATACATGTCGGCAAACGGAGTGGGCGTGACAGTATCAGACACGCCGCCTGTCTGAATTGAGGTCGTAGAGAAATACTGAGGAGTAACGCCGTACATCTCCTCGAAGACGGAGGCGAATTGAACTCTAAGTTGTATGTCAGAAAAAAAATCACAAAAAATGGCAGCGCTTCCCGTTAGAAAGGTTATGCAAAAATGTTTCAAAAAACCGAAGTTAAAAAAAAGAAAAAAAAAGCAACAAATTAAAGTGCAGAGCATCCATAACGCCAGGAATTGCTTCGGGGCTGGCATGAACCATCACAGTCTAAGACTTGTGCACAGTGCATCCCGTGAAGGGTTGCACTCGGTCCTCCCCTCTCCGCCGACAGCCAATTCCATCGGTCGCACAGTGCGTGCAACGCAAGCAAGGAAGGAAGAGAGAGAGCGAGAGAGAGAGAGAGAGGGAGAAAGAGAGAGGAAGAGAGAGAGAACAAGAAAGAGAAGAGAAAGAGAGAGCAAGAGAAGGGGGGGGGGGGTTGTAGGTATGAGAGGGTACGCAAAAATGTCAAAAAAACCGAAGTTAAAAAAAAGAAGAAAAAAGCAACAAATTAAAGTGCAGAGCATCCATAACACCAGGAATGGCTTCGGGGCTGGCATGAACCATCACAGTCTAAGACTTGTGCACAGTGCATCCCGCGAAGGGTTGCACTCGGTCCTCCCCTCTCCGCCGACAGCCAATTCCATCGGTCGCGCAGTGCGTGCAACGCAAGCAAGTAAGGAAGAGAGAGAGAGAGAGGGAGAGAGAGAGAGAGAGAGAGAGAGAGAGGAAGAGAGAGAGGGAAAAAGAAAGAGAAGAGGAAGAGAGAGAGAAAAAGAAAGAGAAGAGAAAGAGAGCAAGTGAACGGGGGGGGGGTGTAGGTATACGTATGAGAGAGAGAAAGAAAAAGAGAGAAAGAAAGAAAGACAGAAAGAGAGAGAGGAAGAGAGAGAGGAAGAGAGAGAGAGAGAGAGAGAGAAAAGAAAGAAAGAGAGGAGAAAGAGAGAGCCAGAGAACGGGGGGGGGGGGGAATGGACGCGACCCGTTGTTGTCACCTTGATCATGTCCACCTTGCATAAACCAGCGGCTACCACCTGTACGGGGCGCCGGGCCTCACGTACGTGCCACCGTTGGCCGCGCTGCAGGACACGGGGTCCGTGCGTTCGTGGGACTACAGCTTTCCGCAGCTGACCACGCCCCTGCCCGTCGACCCTAGCCACGGCCTGGACGTGTCGGGCGCACTGTCGATCGTCGGCATGTTCGAGAACTCTCGCGGCCTGGTCGCGCCCTCGGCGGTGCGCGCCTGGGCTACCCACAGCCTGCGCAACTCCAGCAGCAGCAGCAGCGCGCGTTTGCTAACCTGCCGGCCTTGGTGTCGCTCGACCTGTCGCGCTGGAACACCACGGCGCTGCAGGACGTGACCGAGATGTTGGCGGGCTGCGAGGCGCTGACGAGCACGGGGCTGCAGGCCTGGACCGTGCTGCCGAACCTGCAGCGTTTCGCGCGCCTGTTTGCCGGCGTACCAGGCGCCTTCGACATCTCACTCACGGGCTGGAGCACGCCTGCCCTCGACGCTGGTACGGTGGACTGCACGCGGCTGGCTCCGTACACGCGGGTAGACCAGACGCGCTGGCCCGCCGCGTGCTCTCGCTCGCTCTTCTATGCTCTAGTGACCGTTATCGGCCCCTTCACGCTCGTGTTGTCACCGACCGCTTGCTCCGGTGCGGACGGCACGTACGGTGCGGATTGGGGGGATGGGTCCGCCGCCGCCACCTGCGTGCATGATAACGCCGCGACGTGCACGCACGCGTATCCCCGTCGTGGCGACTACTGGCTGAAGCTGGCCGGCCGGGTGGACGGCTTGTGGTACGTACAGGGCGCGGGAGTGGCGGAGTTGTTGGCCTGGGGCGACGTGCAGCTGTATCACCCGGCCGGCAGCACCAGCGGCATGTTTGGGGACTCACGGAGTCTGCGCTACACAGCGCCGACGCGGGGCACGCGGGCACTGTTAGGCGTGGCGCCCGAGTACCTTCTGACTGGCGCTGTTGGTTATACAGGCGACGCGCGCGACTGGGACTGGTCGTGGCTGACGCCCGCGACACATCCCGATGGCTTTCGCGGGATGTTTGGGGGTTGCAACAAGTTCAACCAAGACCTGAGCGGCTGGAACACGAGCGGCGTAGCTAGCCTGGCTGAAACCTTTAGAGATTCCGGTTTTAACAACTCCATCGGTAATTGGGATACAAGCCAGGTCACAACGCTGAGGGAGACCTTTGATTCGGCGATGGCTTTTAACCAACCGATCGGAGGCTGGAACGTGAGCCAAGTCACCAGCCTGCTGAACACTTTTGCTAACGCGCGGGCCTTCAACCAACCGATCGGTGGCTGGAACGTGAGCCAAGTCACCAGCCTGATTAGCACTTTTGCTAACGCGTGGGCCTTCAACCAACCGCTCGGTGCTTGGAACACCTCGCTAGTAACTTCCATGAGTGGGGTCTTTTACAGTGCTAAAGCCTTCAATCAGGACATTAACAGCTGGGACACTAGCAAAGCCACCTCTCTGTATCTAGCTTTTGGCTGTGGCCAGCTCGGTACGTGCGCATTCAACCAACCACTAGACCGCTGGGTTGTGTCCTTGGCGGCGGCACAATGGGGTCTGTTGAGCATGTTCGCCGGTAACTGTGACTTCAACCAGGACATCCAGACCTGGGATGTCTCGACGTCACCGTCCGGTGGCATGATATGCTACGAGATGTTCGGTAGCTACCCTAATGTGGTAGCAGGCAAAGGTATGAGGCGAGCCGGCCTGCCGACGTTCTGCCGTGAAAACATGCAGGCTTATCCGTGGGGGTGTGGCTACTTGTAATACTAAAAAAAGGCGGGGGCGAGGAGCGCACACGTCTCCGCCCCTGCCAAGCTCTGACCACAGCACCCGGAGGGGAGGATGTCCCCCCCCCCCCCCCAACACCACCGACGCCGGAGCTGGGGAGGAGACCCTGCCCTGGGAGGTCCCTCCCTCTCTCCCCCCCCCCCCCCCGGCCTCCTGTCCTGCCCCCCCCTCCCGCTCTGCCCTACCCGGGCCCCAGCCGAGCTCTCTTTCTTCTCCCCCCTCCCACACGTCTGGCCAAAGCACAGTGGATGGCGAGCTCACGAGAGCCGCCCCCCGGCCGGGCGGCCGGGCGGGCCCCGCGTTCGCTACCACCGCCGTACCCGTTGCTCGCCTACCTCAGCGAGCGCGAGCGCCCGGCGGCTTGCTGTGTGTGCCCCGGCTGGCTCGCGGAGGAGCGAGCGGCCAGCCAGCTACGCGCCCCGCTCTTGACGTGCCTGCACTGGTACCACTGGCTGCACGGGCCGTCCGCCTCGGACGGGCACGACCCCCTGCGGGCCGTCCTGTCGGACCTAAGCTACTGGGTCCCTGAAGTTGGCCGCCACACCGGCCTGAGGCCACCAGCGACCGACAACCAGCGCGTGTGGGAGCTAGCCGCGCGCCGGCTGCGCGGGGAGGGCCGCCTCGTTTTCTCCCCCCTGCCAGTGCCCAGCCCACCGGAGCTGGAGCAGCTAGGCGGGGGCGACGAGCAGGCCGGCGTCCAGCGTTACTGGGAGGCTCTGGACGCAACCATCCAGCGCTTCGCGCCCGGCCCCGCCGCCCCGGGGGGCGGACCGGCTCCACCGAGCTGGTGGTGTCCTTGGCGGGGCCGGCCGCGGGCCCCGGGGGCCGGACACTGGCGCTGCCCGGCCCCGAGCACTTTCCCCTGCCGGCGCACCGCACTACGGGCCGCATCCTGACTCGGCTGCACTTGCAGGGTTTTGGCCTAGTTTTGCCCCAGGGAGCCATCCTCCCGGTTGTCTTGCCCGCCGGCTTGCAAGTGCTGAGCTGGTCGCAGACTGACTGCTCGCGGGCCGAGCGGCCCGGACCAGGCGACACAGACGGCATGCTACGTTTCAAGGACTGCCCCGCGCTGGAGGAGTTCTACTTTACCCAGCAGCGGCCCGCGCCGGCAACCGAGCCCGTGATGCCGATCTTCTACTTCAGGCAGTGCGCTAATCTTAGGGTCATTGACACCGCCACTGGCGCCACCGGGCCGCAGCCCGTGTCGTTAGTGCTGCAAGGCTTGCCCGGACCAGCACTGACGCTGAGGCCGGGCGGCGGAGACTTTTACCTGACAGCCGTGTCCTGTTCCCTGCAACACCTGGCCTTGCACAGCGCGGGGCCGGCGGCCAACGTCCAGCTGACGGTCGAACGGTGCGGGCAACTGGAAGACTTCAGCTGGCAGGGGCTGCGCCGGGTCACCGGAGACATGCAGTGCACCCTCACGGGACTGTCCCCGGGCTTCCTCGGAGCGTGGTGGCCGGACTGTCGCACGGTGCTTGGCTCACTTAGTCTGCAAGTGCACGTGTCCGGGACGGAGGGGCTAGCCACCCAGCCCGGCTTCGGACTGCCAGCACTGCAGAGCTGTGGGCAAGACCTAGTCCTACAGCTGGAAGGCTTCCCCTCGCCACCAGCGCTCGAGCTGCCGAAGCTACGAACGGTAGGCCACAGCCTGGTCTGGCGTGGCTCGGGCTGCGCCTGTCCCGCGGCCCCTAGGCTACCGGAACTACTTTCCGTGGGCCGCAACCTCACGCTCGTGCTGGCCGGGCGCGGCGGACCGGAGCTGTCCGGGCGCGGCGAACCGGAGCGACATAGCGACTACCAGCTGGACCTAGACAAGCTCAAGACCATACAGGGCATCCTGGACTTCGCGCTGACAGCCTGCCCGCTAGTCCGGCTGGCGCTGCCAGAGCTGCGCACGGCGGGCACCGTACTCTTAACACTTGCCGACTGTCGGAATTTACGCGAGGTACAACTACAGCAGCTGTCAACCCTGAGCCACGCCCTGCGTGTAGAGATCAAGCGCTGTGCAGAGCTGGGGAGCTTCGGGCTGCCAGCCTTGACAGCTTGCCAGGGGGCGACCCTGACTTTCCAGGCTTGCCCCCAGCTGCGGGACCTAGGCTGGCCAGACAGGCTGGCCTGTGGCAAGCTCACCCTCACCCTCCGCGAGTGCGCTGGCCTCACGGAACTGGTTCTGCCCCCCGGCCCCGACGAGCTGAAACTCACGGTAATACTATCCAAGTGCGCTTCGCTCAGGCGCCTAGGATTTCCCCCGGGACGGGCGGGACAGCCGCTGAAAGTGGAGCTAACCTTGAGGCAGTGCCCTCAGCTGGAGCAACTGGACGGGCTAGTAGCAGCTTGCCAGCCGCCCGTCGTGGAGGAGTGCCCCCTGCTGCTGCTTCCGCGGAGCTAGGGGGGTGTAGGGTCCGGTTTACCCCAGTACGCCAAGAAAAAGCCGCGGTTGGCTAGGGCGACGACGGAGGGCTTGGCTCTCTTCGTCGGGGGCCACGCGCGAGGCAAGGGAAAATCTGCTACCAGTGTGGCCGCCCCGGTGGGGCACGGCCCTTCCCTGCTGCCTTCTCCCCTGGCCCTCCCCTGCTGGAGCTGTCCCTTTTCCCCCCTTTCCCTCACCCCCTCCCCACCCGGGCCCAGCGGGCGCCGGCCGAGCTCTCTGCCGAGCCAGGTAGTTGGACAAAGCGCAGTGGATGGCGAGTTGGCGAGGGCCGACCCCCGGCCACGCAGCCGGGCGGACCACCCCGCCGCGTTCGCCGCCGCCATACCCCTGGCTGGCCTACCTCGGCGAGGGCGAACGCCTGGCGGCCTGCTGTGTGTGCCCTGCCTGGTTCCGGGAGCGAGAGGCCAACCAGCGGCGGGCCCTGCTCTTGGCGTGCCTGCACTGGTACAACTGGCTGGACGGAACGCCCGTCTCTAACGACCCGGCGGGCTGCGACCGCCTGGCAGAGGTACTGTCGAACCTAAGCCACTGGGTGCAGACTGTCTGCGACCGCAACGGCCTCCAGCGCCCAGCGACCGACAACAGGCGCGCGTGGGAGCTGGCCGTGTGGGGGCTAGAGAAGGAGCGGCAGCTCATCTTCTCCCCCCTGGCCGTGCCCACGCTAGCAGAAGTGAGGGAGCGCTGGGCTGGGCAAGGCAATATGGAGCAGGCGGCCGCTCAGGCTTACTGGGACGCCCTGGAGGCTGTCGTCCAGCGCTTTGCGCCCGGCCCCGACGTCAAGTCAGCGTCGGAGCCGGCCGGAGCCACCGAGCTGGTGGTGCCCCTGGCTAGGCAAGCCACGGACTGCGACGTCATCACACTGAAGCAACAGGACCTTACGTACTACTTTCCCCTGCAGGAGCACAACGCTACGGACAGTGTGATCACTCGTTTGCGCTTGCAGGGCTTGTGCCTAGCTGTGGCCAAGGGAGACGACCTCTTTGCCGTCTTGCCCAAGGGCTTGCAAGTGCTGAGCTGGTCGCAGACAGACTGCTCGCGGGTACAGCGGCCCAGAGCAGGCGAAGTAAGCGGGGCAATTCTCTTCCCGTCGTGCCCCACGCTGGAGGAGTTCCGCTTTACACAGCAGCGGCCCGCGGCGGAGGCCGAGCCCCCCCCCAAGCTGTTATTCTACTTCGGTCGGTGCCCCAATCTCAGTGTCGTCGACACCGCCACCGGCGCCGCTGGGCCGCAACCCGTGAAGTTGTGGCTAGAGGGTTTGTTAAGACCAGCACTGACGCTGAGGCCGGGTGGCGGAGACTTTACCCTGAATGTCAGGTCCTGCTCCACGCAACGCTTGGCCTTGCACAGCGCGGAGACAGCGGCTGCGGCCCAGGTCAACCTTAACGTCTGGCGTTGCCGCGAACTGCAAACCGTCACCTGGCGGGGGCTGCGGCAGGTCACCGGATGCTTTGAGCTGAAGGTGACAGGGTCCGAAGCTCTACGCTCGCTGCGGGTGCCAGCGCGATCTGCCACGACTGCGCCACCCCCGTGTCAGACTGGCTGCCCCAACTAGTTACGGTCGGCGGCGGCTTCTGCGTAGGACTGAGGAGGCTGGGCGTCCGGCCGGGTACAGCGGGGGCGCAGAGCCCCGGCGAACGTTCCATCGACCACCCGGTAGTAGTACCACGGCTGAGGACGGTGGGGGGCACCGTGAGGATAGGGCAGTCCGACTGTCCGCAGCTAAGCCGGCTGGCCTTGCCAAGCTTGACGACAGTGGACGACTGGCTATGGATAGAGGCGGGGGAGTGCAAACGGCTCAGCGAGATAGCACTACCAGCGCTGTCCACCGCGGCGAAACTGCTGCGCATTCTCGTCGAGAACTGTACAGCCTTTGCACACTGCTGCCTGCCCCAGCAGATAACGTGCTCCCTGGCAAAGTTCGATTTTAGGGACTGCCCTGCCCTAGCTGGCTTTGAGGTGCCAGTCCTGGGCGGCATGCTCTTGCCTGACTCTGACGCGCCAGGCCCGCACGACGTGGAACTGACTTTCGAACGGTGCGACGCCTTGAAGCACCTGCGCTGGTCAGGCAGCCCGGTCGGGGGCAAGCTCCTTCTCGAGCTCACGGCTTGCGCTGGTTTAGAAGAAATAGCCCTGCCGTCTGGCCTCCAGGAACTCTCGCTCACGGTGTACGGGTGCAGGTCCCTCCGGTGCATCAAATTCCCTCCCCCGGGGGAGGGCAGAAGAAAGATGCCAGTGAGGCTGCTCTTCGCGCATTGTCCCCAACTGCGAGGACTGGATGGGCTGGACCAGTACCCCGTCACGGATTACTCGCTCGAAGTGCGCGGAGGCTGCTCTGAGCTGGAACTGCCAGCAAAAGCTAGCGACGTCCACACTCCCCGCAGTTCCCAAGCCAGCTGAAGGCTGAGAAAACCCCGTCCCGCGACAACCGGGCGGGCTACGGGCGTGAACCGGTTCAGTAAAGCCAGGAAAGCACGGGTTGGGACGGGCGCCGGAGGACCCGGTCGTGATGGTGGGGGCCGCTCCGGGGAGGAGGGGAGTCGCTTCTTCTCCCCCCCCCCCCGCACCCCCTTTTCCTGCAACCCCTCCCCCCCCGCCCGGGCCTGCTCTCCCGCGGAGCCGGCCGCCGGGGGGGGGGGGGGGCATGGCCTTTCTTCTTCCCCTCGCTCTCTGTCTCCCCTGGGGTGGGCACGCCGCCCGCCCCTCCCCACCTGGTGTCCCTGTTCATAAACGGCGAGCCGCATGTCGCAGCGCCTCTTGGAACAGCTCCGCGCGTGGGCCACCGAGGCACTGCAGGGGATACCGGTCCTGACTCGGTTGCACCTGCAGGTCTGGCGCCAGTACGAGGACGGCCAGCAGGCCGGTCAACTCGTGTCCCAGCTGGCGAGCCTGCTGTCCGCCCTGCAGGTAGTAGCCCAGGACGTGCTGCTGGTACAGGGGCCGGCCCCGGCCGACTGGGCAGCACTGTCTAGTGTCTTCAGCATGCGCCTGCTGGGCCGAATGCACGAGTTTGCCGCCTGGTCGGCGCTCGTGAACGTCCACACGGCGCAGCTCAGGGCGGGGCTCGCTGGCTCCGCGAGGCGAGAACACCTAGCGCCCTTGTCCTGCCTCCTACCGAACGAAGACGTGCTGGACCCCGAGCGGGCCGTGGCGGCCCCTATCCAGCTCTTGTGCTCCCTGTGGTCCCGCACCCAGGAGGCGAGGAGATTCGGCGATTCGGAGGCGAGGAGATTCGGCGATTCGGCGGCCACGGCCAGCACCAGCGGCGTGGCCGAGGTCCTACTCAGCGCGCAGGAGTCGTACGAGCGAGCGCTGTTCGACCAGGTGCTGGAGAAGGTCGCCCGACAGCTGCAGCTGCACAGCCTGACCGGGGGGGTAGCAGTACGCTGCTGGGCTCTGGGGACGTGGACGTGTCCTGGGAGGGGGTCCCGTCCCTGCGCGGCACCTGGCGTGTGCGCATGTTTGTGTACCCGGGTTTTCTGGTGCTGTGCCATGAAGCGAGCACCAAAGCTGTCACGGACAGGATCCCCTGGGGCTACCCGTTGCACCCGATCGCGCCGCGTCCGGAGGGCCGCGGAGTGTCCCCCCCCCCCCCCCCCCGCGCCCTGCCCGCGGGCCTCAAGCTCGTGTACTACCAGCGGGAGCTCACGCTGCTCGGCCAACCGGAGCTGGACTGCATCCCCGCCTGAGGTCCAGCGCCGGGGGCCGCCCGACCGCGACCCTGGCCTTGCAGACCTACCCCGCCAGCGGGGCGGAGGGGCCGCGGGGGCTTAACTCACACTACGCTTGGTTAGCGTTGCTGCGCTCGACCGGCCTGCGGGACTGCGCCGCCGGCGGGGGCCGGCCGTCCGTCACCGGCGGCGAACCGTTGTCCGCCGCCGCGCCCGCCCCGCTCACGGCCGGCTGCCACCGGGCGACCGCCGCCGGCGGCGAGCCGTCGCCCACCACCGCGCCCGCCCCGCTCGCCGCCGGCGGCCACCCGTCGTCTACGGCCGGCGGCGAGCCGTCGCCCATCGCCGGCCAGCCGTCGCCCACGGCCGGCGACCAGCCGTCGTCCACCACCGCCGAGCCCGCACCGCCCGCGGCGGCCGGCCGGCCGTCCACCGCCGCGCTCACACCACCTCCCCGGGCGTCCCCGCCGCCCGGGGAACTCCCCGCCCTGCCCCCCCGGACGTCCGCCCCCCCCGGCGCCCGCCGGCCGCCCCCGGTCACCCCGCCGGCCCCCGGTCCACCCCCCGCCGGCCGGCGCGCGCCCCCCCGCCCGCCGGTGGCTCCGCCGGCCAGGCGGCCCGCCGGGGGCCCGCGTCCGAGGGCGTGCCGACGGGACAGCCCGCCGGGCCGCCGGCCGGCACGCCCCCCGGCGGCCGGCGGGTGGCCCCGCGCCGCCCCCCTCCCTCCTCTTCCTCGTTGCCGCCCACACCCCGGGCCCCCCCGCGTGGTTGGCGGCCCCTGCTCCCCGACGATCTCTCGGGGGTAGGGGGCGCGGCCGGCGAGGGCGGGGACGCCGGGCCGGCGGGAACGGGGGCCCCCTCCTCCGCCCCCCCGCCTTCGCGCACCCTGGGCGCGCACGCCCGGAGCTCCTCGCACGGGGAGGAGCGCGGGTCCCCGCCCGCCCCGCGCGGCCGCGCCGCCACGGACCCCGCCCTCGCGCAGCCGGCACTATTCTTTACGGCCGAGGACCTCCAGCGGCAGTTCCAGTCGCTGGAGCACGACCGCGTGCTCGCGCCACCCAAGACTCCGCGTGCGCTTCCCCCGCTCAGCCCGAACGCGATCGTCCGGCGCATGAGTTCGATGCGCTTGCTGGTGCACAGCGACTCGGACCAGGAACAGACAGACGGCAGTGACGACGAAGAGTTTTATTAGGTTCGGCCCGGCCTGCCCCCTCCCCCCTCCCGGCCCGGGCCGGGCCTCTGCTGTCTCTTCACTTCCAGCCTGCTCTGGTCCAGGTAGTACAGCGAGCACGCACCCCCCCCTGGCTGCGCCACGTGGTGCACCCGCCAGCCCAACTGCTCGAGGCAGGGCTTCACGACGGCACCCACCAGCCCGGTCCAGACGTCCGCAGGCGGCGCGAGCACGGCGCTGCAGACATAGTCCACCGGCCGGCCGGCCGCGTCCGTGCGCAGCAGGGACCCCTGCAGCAGCCTCTCGGGCGAAACGCGCACTAGGCCGGACGCACAGTACCCGAGCCAGCGGACGCTGAGGTCGCGGAGGCACAGCACACAGGGGCGCGGGGGCCTGTTCAGGATAGAGCGCAGGCAATGCATGGCGGTGCGCATGTTCTTGACGTACACCCCCACGTCCTTCCAGGCACGCTCCAGGCACAGGAGCCTAGTGGGCAGGGGGGTGGTGTAGAGCCTGTTCTTGAGCACGAAATCTTCGTATTGTGAATACAAGCAGAGCTCGGCCTCGGACAGGCTGCGCAGCAGCGGCGTGGAGCCGGGCAGGGAGCCAGGCGTGGAGCCGGGCAGGGAGCCAGCGTGCCCGCCGGGCGCACCGTGGGCCGGGGGGAGTGGCCATCCCGTCCTCACGGCCAGGCAACGCGCCCCCAAGCCGCACTCTCCTTCTGGCAGGCGCGCGAGGCGCAGGTTGCCCGCCTCCACGGCCGCACAGACGGTGGGGAGGTAGCGCAGGGGCTCGCGGGCTACGCACTCGTAGGAGACCAAGGCCGCTGCCCTCGACGCCTTGGCGCCGGCGCTCACGTACGTCGCCAGCCCGTGCAGGCCGCCCGTGACATACCACGAGGGCGGGCTCAGCCAGGCTAGGCAGTCTAGCGCCCCTCGCAGGTCCTCCGTCAGGCTGCTGAGCTGCGGGGGCAGGCTGAGCTGCGGGGGCAGGCTGAGCTGCGGGGGCAGGCAGGGCTGGGCGCCGCTCGGGCCTTGGCCGGCCGAGCGGGGCCAGCCACCCTCGCTATCCTCCTCGCGCCCCCGGCGGGCGCCCGGCCGCCGGGCCGGCGCGGCCTCCGGCAGGGTGCCACTGTCCGTCTGCATACAGCCCGCGGGTAGTGGCGGTCCCGGGGGGGGGGCCGCCCCCCCCTGCCCTCCCTCTGGGACTAAGCCCGGCGAGGGGCGACCGCTGCACGGCCGTCCACCGCCCGGCCGCGCCGCGGCCCCCTCTCTCTCCTCCTCCCCCCCGTCTCCCTCCTCCCGCCCCCGGCGGCCCGGGGTGCGCCGGGGTGGGCGTCCCGCCCGGGCGGGCGTCCGTCCCCGGGGGCGTGGCCCGCGGCTGCTGCTCCCCCTCTCCCCTTCCCTCGCCCCGGGCTTCCGCCGGCACAACTCCTGCCGCCGCCCCCCTCCTTCCACCGCCGCGGCCTGACCTCGGACCGGAGGCGCCCCCCCCCCCCCCCGCTCCCCGGGCGCTCCGCGCCCGGCGCTTGGTCGTCGTGTGACGGCGGTGTAGCTACCTTGAGTAAAGAGAGACAGACAGACAGAAGTCAGCCCCTCCCGGCCCGTTTCCGTTCTGCCGCTCCCGGCCGCCCCATGTCCAGCTTCTTGCTGGGGCAGGGCCTGGTAGCTTCCTTCGCCTTTGCCAGCGGCTTAGCCTGGCTGTCGTGCCTGCAGCTGATGCTGGGCAGCAGAGACCGCCGCTGGCGTGCGACGGGCTCGTTTGCGCTGCCGCGCCTCTGCCTGTGGAACGTGGCCCACGCGATCGCGCTCGTGCCCTGGTGCGAACCGGGCGTGGAGCCGGCGTGGACGTACCGGGCCGCGCTGCTGCCGCTGGCCTGGCACGTCTGGCTCGAATGCCTGGAACGCTACCCCACCGGCCTGGCTTACTTCGGCCACGACGACGAAGCACCCCCCGCCGGCCCCCGGGCCCTGCGCCTGGCGCTGTGTGTCGTGTGCACGGGGGCCTCCCTCGCCACGAGGCTGGGCTGGCCAGCGGGAGCTTTTCTGCTGCCGGCCCAGCTCTACTAACAAAGAAAACGGCTAACTAGGGGGGGTCACTTTTTCCGAAATTTTTAGCTTGCCAAGGAAAAAGTGAAGAATAAACAGAACAGGAAGAAAAGAGGTAAGACTGAAGTAAACGATGAGGCAGACGAAGAAGATACTGAAGAAGAGCAAGAGCAGCCAAAGAGCAGAAAAACTAACAAAAACAAACAGAATAACGAGACTAGCGATATTGCAAAACTTCTTGCTATATTGCAAGCTCGTGATTCTTGTGTAAACACCACACCTCCCCGGAACGTTAACGTCACGCCCAGCACCCACACTAACTCATCACCTTGGTTTGAGTTTGCTCTAGCATCAATGGCATTGAATCACAAATAATACATGTGTATGCATGCAAAGGTAGGCTCCTCGCTCGTACATGCAATCAGCTTGTTTTTTTTTTGTAGGCACTTGGAGATACACTTTGATCTTTTTGATGCCTGCGTGTGCACGTGAGCACCTATCATTCAGATCAATTTCAAATCCAACTAAGCTTCTGTAATATTATAATAATTAGTTAATATTTGCTTAAAACGATATGTGTGCAAATCAATTGCATCTTCGTTGCATGCTTCTCTCCGTTCCACTCCTCCTCTATCCTTCCCCTCCCGACACGTCCCCCTACCTAAAAAAAACTAAGTCCGCAAGCTAATTTGTGAGTAGAAGTGAGGAAAATAAAGTAAAATAATGCTATAATGATAAATAAAGCTGGTTTCCTTTGTTATCGCAACGGCACGCTGTTATATTCTGATAGCCGACACCAAATAAACATAGAAAAATCGTCGTAAAACGTGGTTTCGGACCGGTTAAAAATCAGTCTTTTTTTTTAAGTTAAAGTGATTTAACATTAATAAAAACACTTTTTATTATCATTCCTATGCTTTCTACAAACAGTGGAAGCAATATAAATCAGCTCCTGTTAGTTTGGGAGAAATTGACATAATGTCTTGAAAAATTTCGGAAAAAGTGACCCCCCCTAGTTAGCAGTTTTCTTTGTTCTACGGCGGCCGGCTGTGGCTCCGCGCCTACCTGCGAACACACCAACTCGCGCTGGTGCTGGCCAACCGCCGCCGGCGGGTCAGGGCCCCACCCGGCGCCGAGGAGGAGGCCCACCCCGGCGCCGAGCGACTGGCGACTATGTCGTCGCGGATCCACTGCCTGTTGTGGGTAACGGGGCTGGCCGCCGCACTCTGCGCGGCCTATTTGGCGGCGTGGCTGCGGCTCTCTCCCCTGCTGGCACCCCGCTTGCTCCCGCGGTGGGCTTTCGCGCTGGGCCTCCTCGCCGCCCTCGGGCGAGCTGTCTGGGCTCACCTAGTGGCCGCGCAGGCGTGCCAAGCGTCGTCTCCCGGCGCCCCCCAGACGACCCCCGGCCTCCCCCCCACCGTAGACAAGGACCGTGTTCCCGGCGCCGGACGGGTGCCAGCCTCAGAGAAAACGGAGCGGAAAGAGGCACAAGGCCGAGCGGCCAGCGACGGGGGGCAGACACAAACCCCCCTGACGGTGTCCAGCGCTACTGCGCCGGGCCAGGCAGCCGAGCCGCTGCCCAGCCAGAGCCTGGCGGCGGCCCCCCACGCTAGGCCCACGCTAGGCCCAGCCGCGGGCGCCGGGCTGCCCGCCAGCCCCCCGCCGCATTTGTATGTCCCCGGGCCCGGTGCTCTTCGGAGCGCGTCCCCTACGGACTCGCAGAAGCTGCGGGCGCTCATCGAATACTACGGCACCACCCCTCTGTCAGTCTTCCGTCGGCTCAACCCCATTCCCCCGGGGGACGAGGATTCTCCCCCCTTGGGCTGGGTGCCGACCCGCATGCGCCCCCGGCTACGAACCTTACCGGACCACCTCTCTCGCTCGCCGCGCAACCACGCCCGGGGAGAAGAAGAAGGGGCCGGCTCACCTGTCCTGTCCATCGTCCGGAGTAGACCGAGCCCGCCGGCGCGGGCCGAGGAGCCGACGGCCCACCCTGCTTGACGACGGGGGGAAGGCAAGGAAGGGATCGTACTCCCCCCCCCCCAGCGACGGGTGCCAGGCCAGGGCGGCAGCCGCCGACGGGACTTCGTCGCTCCCGGTCCACCACGGCTCCCCGGCCGGGGCATGGGCGGACGGTGCACCCCCCCCCCCCCCCCCGCGGGGGTGGGGCGGGGGGGGGGGCGCCCCCCCCCCCCGGCACGGGGGGTCAGGCGTCCGCGCGCGGGCGTGGGGGGAAGGAGGCGGTGGTTCCTGTCCTGGCAGAGGTCAGGCTCCCTTCACACAACCAGAGGCCAGACATATTACAAACCGCGTCTCGCCCCGGCCTCTCCCTCCCTGATGCTGGCTAACGTGTTCGGCGCGCCGGCCCCTCCCTCCTTGCTGCTGGCTAACGTGTTCGGCGCGCCGGCCCCTCCTTCCTTGCTGCTGGCTAACGTGTTCGCAGCCCCGGCCCCTCCCCCCTTGCTGCTGGCTAACGCGTCCGCAGCGCCGGCCTCGAAGGCCGCCTGGTGCACCGTGTGCGATAAAAGCTTTGCTAGCAAGTCCGGCCTGAAACTCCACCAGCTGATCCATGAGAACAAGCGCCCGTGGCGCTGCGGCCATTGTGACAGAGCCTTTCGGCAAAAGGTGGCGTTACAGAGCCACGAGCGCCTGCACACACGCGAAGCCCCTTACCGCTGCGACCTGCCGGGCTGCTCGCGAGCCTGTAAGTCCCCCAGGCCTTGAAGTCACACCTGGAGGCGGAACACAAGGTGTGCGGCGGCCGGCGGAGCCGGCGAGCCAAGCCCTTAGTGTGCCCGGACTGCCACAAGAGTTTCTGTTCCGCCGTTGCTTGCGAGAGGCACCGGCGGCACCCACGGGTGCAGTGCGGTCGGGGCCTCACCAAGGACGTGTGGGTGACGGGCGCCTGCCACCTGCTCGCTGAACTGCACTGCGAGGCCTGCCACAAATCGTTCCCTAGGCTCAGGGCCCTCCACCTGCATTTCCGAGACGTGCACTGTATCTACTTGGCTCCGCAGCCCGGCACCCGCGCTAGCGGCCACGTCCGCGCCCAGCCGCCCGAGGAGGGATCATCGCCCCCCCGGCCGACCACGCCTGTTTTCCACGCTTGGTTTTGTGAATAAGTAAAGACTGGGCCGCTGCCAGCAGACTGCGAAGGGGAAGCCCCCCGCCCCCCCCGGCCCCGGCCAGAGCCAGGCGCTCAGGAAGACTGACGTGTGCACTAGGGAGAGGCCAAGCCCCCGGGCCCGGCCGGGCCCGGCCGGGGGGGGGAGGAGAAGAGGCGTCTTCTCCCCCTGGCGCAGAAGGCCCGGGCCCGGCCGGGTGGAGGGTGCGTGCGCGCCCCCCCCCCTTTGTTTCGCGTGTGGCCGGCCGAGTGCACTCCCTCCCTAGAAACGCACCGCCTCCCTCCCTAGAAACGCTGCTGGAGGAATTCAAGACCCCCCGTCTCGAGTATTTAAGCAAACCGGCAGTATGTGCCACCAAAGGTTACGAGCGGCCGGGAAATGAGGACACGGAGTGGAAAGCGGCCATCGTGGTCCCCCCCGGCAGAACCCGCCCCCCCCCCCCCCCCGGCCGGGCCCGCCCCCCACTTCTCTCCGCCCGTGCCGGCGCCAGGGCGGCGCGTGGGTGTGGGTGACCCACGCGCGCGGGACCAAGCGTGGCCACCGGGCCAGGCCGTAGCGGCAGAATCGGTCCGCCATGGCCAAGCGGACGCAGAGCCAGGCGGTGCTGCCGGAGCCGTACGAGCCCTATTCTTTTCGCGGCAGCCACCCCTTCTATACGTCGCTGTCGAGCGGGGCGGGCCAGGCCCCCGCCTCGGAGGCCGACGAGGCCAACATAGTGGACACCTTCTTCGAGCAGGGCGCCGAGGACTACGGCGCCGCCGGGCAGGGCCACCTGGCCCCCGCGCACGAGGGCGCCGACCTGGTGCGGGACGCGTGCTACTGCCTGCAGATGACGGTGCCCTCGCGCTTCCTGTCGCAGCCCACGCCCCTGGGCTTCGAGACCAAGACCAACAAGGTGCACGAGGCCTTCAAGCTGTTGGTGTGCCTGTGGTGGGTCATTGCGTCGCACCCCGACCTGCTGGGCGTGGACGCCGAGAGCGCGCTGCCCCACAGCGTCCGGGTCGTGCTGCGGATCATCAACGACCTGCTGGCCGACAGCCGGGGGTACGACCCCTGCCCGGGCAGCGCGCTGGCCACGGAGGAGCCGGGGGACGGGGCGGACGCGGGCGACGCCGAGCAGCCCGACGGCTGGCGGCCGCCCGCGGCCAAGAAGCAGCGGCGCGGGGGCGGCCAGCGCCCGCGCTGGCAGCCGACCAAGTGCCCCTTCACTGCCGATTACCGGGAATCTTTGGCGAAGCTGATGCAGAACGTGGAGTTCCTGAGCTCGGTGGTGCTGGTGGCCCGGACCCCGCAGGCGGGGGCGGACGTGTCGGCGTTCCTGCTGCGGCGGCGGACGGAGCGCGTGTGGGGGGCTGCGTGCTGGACCCGCGCGTCTTCTTCCACCCGCGCCACCTGCGGCACGGGCTGCTGGAGGGCGTGGTGCCGGCGCAGCTGGACTGGGCCCGGTACGTGCAGGAGCCCCCCGCGGGCCAGGGCGGGGCGGCGACGTTCGCGGTGCCCTTCCCGGACCTGTTCTGGCGCCTGCCGTCCAGGCTGTCGCACGCCAGGTTCGCGCACACGCGCCTGCCGGTGCCCCGGCGCCCCGACCTGGAGGAAGCCCAGGGCACGGCCGAGGAAAACACCCTGCTGGGGGTGCTGGCGGCGGAAGAGCAGCTCGGGCCCGACGAGCTGTGCGCGCGCGCGCGGTCGCTGGCGGGCCTGGTGCGGGCCGTGGACGGCGGGGCCGGCGGCGGCGGCGGCGCGGCCAGCGAGCAGACGATCAAGCGCCTGATGCACCAGGGGCGGCAGCGCCTGCTGGACGAGGTGGCCGAGCTGCGGCGGGGGGGCGCGTCGGCCGAGGCGTGCGCGTCCGCGCACTGGCAGGGGCTGCAGACCCTGCGGCGCGGGGTAGCCCCCTGGGTGCAGAGCCTGCTGCGGGAGGGCGGCGGCTGCTCGGACGCGCAGCTGGCGGCCTTCTCGCACCTGAGCAAGCCCCGGCCGTCCGAGGTGGACGGCACCCCCCTGCCGCTCAGCTGGTACTCGTTCCAGGCGCTCCCGGTCGACAACCTCGGGGTGTCGGACTGCTACTACGTGCGGCTGCATAACCTGTTCGAGCACCAGCTGCGGGTGGGCACGATGCACGTGGAGGCGCAGCTCATGCTGCTGGTGGCGCAGTGCTCGGTGCGGGAGACGGCGTTCGTCAACAGCTGCGGCGTCACGTACAGGCGCACGGGGTTGGCGAAGCCCAGCGCCAGCAGCGTGTCGTACACGTAGCCCAGCGCCGTGTCGTCCCGCACCCAGCGCACCTGTTCCTCCAGCACGGCCTGCACTTCCGGCTCGGCCCCGACCTTGCGCCAGGGCTCGTGGCCGAGCCGCTCGCGCGCGGGGCTGTAGATGCACAGCAGGCGGTCCCGGATGGCGGCCAGAAAGTCGCACGGGTACGTGTTGCTTGCCCCGATGAAGGCGCCGCTGATGCGCGCGCACGTCTGCTCGATGAAGCGCTGCCCCCGCTCGTTGTCGACGCGGCAGATCTGGTACTGCAGCGTAGGCGCCGACAGCATCGACTTGATCGTCTCCGTGATGCTGGACGCCTCGGTGCGCCCGTTGCACAGCCCCAAAAAGTGCTGCGGCATCTCGTCCATCACGTGCACCTCGCCGCGCTTGTCGTAGTTGCCGGCCATGGCCTTGGTCGACATGTCGGTCAGCGCCACCGTCGTGCCGGGCAGCAGCAGGAACTTCATGAGCAGGTCCTGCAGCCGGCTCTTGCCCGTGCCCGGCGGGCCGTACGCCACCATGCTGGACCGCTTCTGCCAGAGGGCCGAGCAGCACGGCGTGTGCGGCCTGCACTCGCAGCGCACGATCCACCGGCTCACGTCCCTCATCGCGCGCAACATTATCCGCCGCGCCGTGTTCCTGGTGTTCCACTCGTCGCTGAGCCCGCTCATCGACCCCGGCCGGGGCACGCACTACGGCCGGCCGCTGGGCAAGGCGCCGGCGCTCGAGGACTTTGGGTGGCTGGACTTCTGGCTCAACGACGAGGACCCGTCCGTGCTGCTCACGGCCATCAACATGATCGGCGAGCACGAGTTCCACTTCCCGCAGCAGCGCGCCGTCCTGTACACCATGGCGCGCGAGTTCTTCGAGGCGCGGCACCAGGTGCCCGAGGCGCAGCAGCTGTGGCTGCCGGCGGGCACGCGCTCGGCGTTCGTCAGCGAGCGCGTCCTGGCCGAGAACGCCGGGTCGTGCCCGCGCTACTCGCAGCTGGCCGACCCGCCCGCGGCGCGCGACCAGTACGCGCGGGCGGCCCGGCACGCCCGGGAGGAGGTCCTGCGCCACGAGCAGGAGCTCACCGCCCGGCGGCGCCGCGTGGCGCTGCAGCGCAATGGCGCGCGGCCGGGCCACTTCGCCTTCCCAAGCACGACAGCCAGCTGTTCGCCAACCACCTGGACTACGCCGAATGCGTCCGCGTGCTGGGGGGCCTGCTGTGGAAGAACCACGCCCGGGAGCTGCGCATGGACTACCACGAGTTCAAGGACGTGCTGCACCAGCTGACGCAGAGCCGGCCCGGCGACCGGGGGCCCGTGGTCGTGCAGCGCGCCGAGGACTTCCAGGTGTCGTCGACGGTGATGGAGCAGGGGCTGGCGCCGGACTTGCTCCCGCGGCTGATGGTGCAGGTCCTGCAGGACCACTTTGCGCGCCCGCGCCAGATGCTCACGGGGCAGCTCGACCGCTCGCTGCAGCACTACGAGCTGTTCCTGACCGACCTGCTGCCGAGCGGCGTGCCGCGCGGCATGACGGACCCCGGCCGCGCGGGGCCCGGGCCGCCGCCCGTGGTGCAGGGCCAGCTGGGGCAGGACCCCGCGTCGCTGGGCGGGCTGCTGCGGCCGCTGCGGACGCGCGGCACCACCACCACCGGCGCCGGGGCGGCCGGCACCAGCGCCGGCGACGGGGCCACCCCGCCGAGGGCGGCGCCCGGGGCCGCGCCGGGCGATCTGGCTGACTACGTGTACGCCCAGCACCGCCGCGAGTTCTGGCTGCCGGCCACCGCCGCCACGCCCGCGGGCGGCACGCACGAGCACCTGCCCGACCACCGCCTGCTGCCCGCCCTGCTCTGCTGCGATGCCGAGATCCGGCGCCAGCAGTCGGCCGCGCTGGCCCCGCTGCTCGGCCTGGAGCCCGAGGCCCTGCTGCGCAGCGTGCTGGGCATCCACTCGTACGGCAGCGGCGCCAACCCGCTGCTGGAGACCACCCCGCCCGGCGTGGGCGGCGTCGCCGCGCCCTCTTCGTCGTCGCCCTCGTCGTCGTCCTCGTCGTCGTCCTCTTCCTCGTCGTCGTCCTCTGCTGATCTGGCCGGGCTGGGCCCGACGGACGGCCCGGCTGACGGCCCGGCTGACATGGATGACTATGAATAGGGCCAAGCCAGAGTACGCTGATTAAAAAAAGGACAGCACGAGGCTAGCACCCCTTCCACCCCCCCCCCCCAAGGGTATTGTACCGGCTGAGGCCGCCCCCGTGCCAGTGGAGAAGGCCGGACAGAAAGTAGAGTCTGTGGCACCAACTCCGTGGCTAAAATACGAAAAGACAGGGAGGGGGGGGGCAGAGGAAGGGAGAGGGAAGGCAAGAGTGAGGAGGCGGGGAGGGGGGGAAAGAGGCGCGGGACAGGCAGAACAGCGTTTCTCGCAGCGTCTCCTAAAGAGTACAGCCAGGACGCATGAGCGACGACCGGAACCGCGGGAGCTGCGATCGAGCGTGCGGGAAGTCGCAGGCCCGAAGCGCGGCCAGCCCGTCGTCGGTGAGTCGTGTGCAACGCGTGAGTTGTAGCTCTTGGAACTTCTTGCACTGCGAGAGCTGGCCTAGGCATTCTCCTGTGATTTGCGCGCAATTTCGCAGGGAAAGTGCTCGTAGGTCCCCAAGGTCCTTGAGCCCCCGCAGTGCCTGGTTGGTAATGTACTTGCAGTCAGAGAGCCCTAGCGATTCAAGTTTTGTCAGTTTTGGTAGCATTCGAGCTAAAACGTCGTCCGCGTGCTGATCGTTCGTTCCGATGTGCAGAGAAAGGAGGGAATCGGCGCTGCGCAGTTGTGCTAGCGGATCAGGGCCAGAACAATTCCGTAGAGACAAATTTCGGATGGACGGAAAGGCTTGTAAAAGCCCGTCCCAGAGTCGACCTTCTTGGTTAGCAAGAGATAAATTAACAACTGAGAAGCCCGAGAGCACACGGATTTAACTTTCCTGAACAGAGCGTTTGGTATCCAGGCTGCGCAAGAGAGTAGATTTGTGTAGCCAGAGGAGTATGAGTCGATGGAGGGGCAGCTCGAGCTTGAAGTGTGGCTGTGGGGAGTCGCACCAGAACGTGGGGCCCCCCACCAGCTCCCGCAGGGCCCGGCACGTCATTGCCAGGGCGCACGCAATGTCGGGCCCGGCCAGGGCTCTGATCGTCTGCCATACATCCTCTGGCAGAGTGAGCAATAGGGCTCTATTTGTCTGCGCAAGGCACCTGCGCTTCGACGCTCCCAGATCCTCTGCCGCTAGCTTCCTCCTCCTCACGGATTTAATTTTTTCTGCCACGTTTTTTTTAATAGAGGGAGGGGAAGTGGAGGAGAAATGGAGGGGAAATGGAGGGGGGCGGGCGTAAGTCGCAGGGGGGAATTGGAGGGGAAAACGGGTGCTGTTGCGGTGGCCCCCCTTCCATTTCCCCCTTCCATTTTATTTAGTACCGCAACTCTTTTTGGCTTAAGCAAAGGGAGAGGACAGGAGAGTGGGAAGGGGGGGGGGGGGGAAATGGGGGCCTGGACCCGAGGGGACTTAAAAAAACCCCACCGCCTCTCCCGCGCTAACACTCCCCCCCCCCCCCGCAAAAAGAACGCGACATGACTGCGGAAGGTATTTCGTTGCAGGAAGTGCTGGCGAGCGCACCGCGCCGGAGAACAGCCGTGGTGGCCGGCTGGCCCGAGCGCGTGGTGTGCCACACGTGCGGCGGCAACGAGGTCGCCAGCACCTCTTCGAATGCCCGTGCGGCTGGCAGGCGTCCGTGGTGGCCGAGAACGTGCGCGCGTTGTTGGCGCCCTGGGCTACGAGCGCAAAGACTCGCTGGACCTGGTGGATATCACGGGCGACTGGGCCCCGGCGCGCACAGGCGCGCCCGTGCTGACGGTGTTCTGGAGGTTCCTGCAGGATCCGCACGACACGCTGCTGCGGCGGAGCACGGCCAAGAAATGGATAGCAGCGGCGGAGGAGTCGGCGGCCTCGGAGCCCAGGCACGTAATCATCATCCACCGCAAGCGGCGCGCGCCAGTGGCGGAGCTGGTGGCCGAGCGAGAAGTTGCGCTCGGGTGGCGCATAGATTTCTGGGACGAGGACTCGCTGTTGTTCACGCCCGGGGTCCGCGGGCTGTATCACCACGAGCACCGCGTGCTCAGCGCGGCCGAGTTAAAGAAGTTGGAAGCGGTGTTCCAGCTAGACACCGGCCGGCTGCCGGTGCTGTTTAGTTCGGATCCCGCGGCCAAGTGGTGCGGCGCGCGCCCGGGGGACGTGGTAGCAGTGGAATCGACGTTTATGGACGGCAAGCAGCAACAATACAGGCGCTGCGTGTATTTGGCGGAGGAACGGTTCCGCAAGGAGTCGATAGTGGCCAAGAAGGCCGATGTCAGGGACAGGCACAACCGTTTCTTGTAAGAAGTCTGGGAAGGCGAGGGTGGGCGGCCCCGTAGTGTGGTCTTTTTTTTTAATTACAGAATTTTTTTCGGAGGGGGGGGGGGCTTAAAACCAAATTAGTAGTACAAGATTCACGGCGTCTACACTGCCGGGCTAGGGTGTTTGTTTCTTGTTTGGTTTTGTTTTGTTAAGGTAGTTGCTGAACAGCTACGAATTCTCGTCGGTACAAGTGAAAGCCACCCCCCTCCGTCCAAACGCGTCGTCCGGTGCTCAGAGGTAGGACAATCGATTTAAAAACTTTTTTTTTTTTTAAATAAAAATTTAACCTTTTGATATAGGCCAAAAGGAAAAGAAAAATCTCGTGTGTGCGATGCGAGGGGTGTGGTGGGGGGGGGGAGGGGCGAATTTGTAGGAGACTTTTCTTTTTCTTTTTGTTTTTGTTTTTTTTTGTTGTTCTTTGTTTGTTTTGTTTTTTTCTCGTTGTTTGGGTTTTGTTTTTGTTTTGTTGTTTTTCTCTCTGTTCACAAGTCGTGCGGCTGCGGGCCCAACAAGGGGCCCAAGAACGTGGAGCCCTGCACGCCCGTTCCGGCGTACTCTGCTCCCGCGCCCTTGAGCTGCATGAAGGCGTGGGGGTCCGCGCGCGGGCCGAGCGCGGTCCGGCCGACCGCCGCGTCGTGCAGCCTGCCGTGTATGCGGCTGTAGGTCAGCTGCGCGCCACGGCAGCAATAGACTGCTCGATCTCAAGCGGCTTGAAGACACCCTCTTTGCTAAACATTAGCGGCTGCGCGTTGGTGAGGTCCGACACCTTGTATTTGAGCGCCGTCAGCACCAGCTCACACATTGGGGCGGACGGATCGGGCTCGGGCCGCCGAGTTACAGCACTGCGACAACCTAAACAATTGGAACTACAGTCCTGCCCAGGAATTAACACGCTAGACCCAATTCAGTATTGCCGTTCGCTGAAAAAGCTTGACGTGTACGATTCCGAAGGCGTAACGCAGGAAATGCTCGAACGCCTGCAGAGAAGGAGGCCCGACCTAGAGGTTTCTTCACAGTTTAATTGAACCAAACCTGGTGCAACACACAGGCGCCGCAGGGGCCCCAAAGAAAGAGGAGGGGGGGGGGATGCCAGCGCGCCCTTACTTGCAGGTACGAAGCGGGAGGGGGGGGGAGAGAGAGGGGAACGGCGCGCGGACGGTGGGAAAGGGGATGGGGGAAGGAAGGAGAGAGAGGGGCGTGTCGGGCGGGGGGAAAGGAAATTGGCCCGGAAGAAGCGGGGGGGCAGCAGGCGAAGAAGAACACCAAACCCCCCCCCCCCCTGTTCATACACACGCAGAAAGTGAACACTCCAACTTTATAAAAACAAGGATCTATAGACGCAGAAACAAAAAGGGAAATGAGTTATTTTCTGGCCACGAGGAGGTCAACACGAGCCACTCGCGGGATCCCCCCTCTTTCGGCGCGCCCCCTTGAAGAAGCTAGGCCACGCAAAAGAAGCAAACTTCGGTTCGAGCAGTCTTGCTGGCTGTTCAAACTGCCCGACGATCTCTGGCCAATGGTGAGAGACCTGGCGGGCGCAGAGGAAGCCGGCAGGTTCGCTCTCGCGTGCCGAGATTCCTTGGCTTTAGTCCAGCAACTCGCCTTCTGGGGAAACTACGAGCAGCCAGTGTTTACGTTTTCAAACGAGCAGCACCGGAGAATACTCCGGTTCTTTACTCGCGCCTGCGCCGATGCTGAATGCCCTATAGTATTACAACGGTTGGTTCTAGAACATCCCTACTACCAGGACAGCGATCGCTGGTCCGACTACCGAGGTTATTCCCTAAAAACCGTTACGGTAGAAACCTTGGTCCTGGAGGGCGAATGGTACTCTGACCTGTTGTGGCAAGAAAACAAGGCCATGGACGAGTTTGGCTGCATCCACAACCTAGTGGCAAGAGGCACCATCAACATCTGTCTGTCTCTGCGTGACAGTCAGCACGCCCAGACTCTCCGGACGCTTGTGATTTCGAGCCAAAGAGTCCACGACGAAAACCTCCAGGCTTGGCAGACGCTGCGGCAACTACAAAACCTGGCGCTGCACGATTGTCCTGTAATTACAGACTGGGCTGGCCCATCTACGCTCGATGCCGAAACTCCAGAAACTCTACCTAGCCTCTTGCTGCCAAATCAAGGGCTCCGGCCTGCAGAACCTGCAGATCACGGGGCTGGCCTTGCGCGACTTGGTCGGAGCTACGAACGTCGTGCTTCAGCAACTGCCTTTGCTCACGAAACTGCAGGAGCTGAACTTGATCGACTTTAGGCCCCTCCCATCAGCTGCCGTACGTTCACTGGACCAAAACCTCACGAAGCTCAAGCTGGCTCTGGATCCTGACGCGTCGGATGAGCTGCTGGACGAACTGTCCGGCTGGCGGGGCCTGCAGGCCCTGTGTCTGTCCAGATGTCAAGGCCTCACCCTGCGGGGCTTGGCTAAATTGCAGCGCTGCCCCGCGCTCCAAGAACTGCGTTTGGGACAAGCCAATCGATTCGCCAACCTCAAGGCACTGCACGCATGCCGCTCGCTTCGCACTTTGAAACTGTGGCGCTCTGGACCTTTAACCACCGGAGTTCTCAACAGGAAAACTCCTACGGGACTTGCGGGCTGCGCGGGCCTACAATGGCTAGTGTTAGGGTCTTACAACATAACCGGCTCGACTCTCTCCGAAATAAAGCAGTGTCACGTGCTGCAAGAACTAGAATTTTATTGGTGCTATTTCCGTGGAGACGTTGCCGAGCTCAAGCATTGCCAAGCGTTGCAAACAATTAAGATGAGCGAGTGCCAAATTCTGCCAGAAGAAATGCTGCAGCAGCTCAGGCAGGCCAGGCCCGGTTTGCAAGTTGACACGCAATCTTTTCCTGCCAATGAACTGGAAGATCTATGGGATTCTTGAACACTTCCTTCTTTTTAAATTAAAAAAATGCTTGTTTCTCTCTTTTTTTTGTGGTCTCTAAGAGACTGAGAGAGGGGACGACAGTCGGGGAGAGTGTACTACTAGCTCAAAGCCAGCTACATTATTTCTTTTTTTTTGGGGGGGGGGGTTTGTCTTCTTTCGTGCCCTTAACCCCCCCCATTTGCTTGCGCCCCCCCCCCCTGACACCTACACAAAGAAAAAATCCAAACTACCCAAGAAAAATTACAAAACCCATCCCCACACCCTTGCCCCCGGCCTCGGGTACAAAAGAAAGGGAAGGTTTGGAGAGAGGAGAGAAAAAAACGGGCAAGACGGAAAACCTGCGCGGAAGGTGAGCTTTGGGCCTAAAACTCCAAGGAGACACAGCAACAAAAGAAATGAGCCACGGCCCGGACGGGAGGAGGAGGTCAAGACGGCGCACTCGTCAAATCCCCCCCGCACCGCACTCCCCTGAAGTTAGGCCAGTCAAAAGAAGCAAACTTCGGTTCGAGCAGTCTTGCTGGCTGTTCAAACTGCCCGACGATCTCTGGCCAATGGTGAGAGACCTCACAGGCGCGGAGGAAGCCGGCAGGTTCGCTCTCGCGTGCCGAGATTCCTTGGCTTTAGTCCAGAAACGCGCCTTCTGGGAGAGCTACGAGCAGCCAGTGTTTACGTTTTCAAACGAGCAGCACCGGAGAATACTCAGGTTCTTTACTCGCGCCTGCGCCGATGCTGAATGCCCTATACAACATTTAGTGCTAGAACAGCCCTACTACCAAGACCGCGACGGTTGGTCGGACTACCGAGGTTATTCCCTAGACACAGTTACCGTAGAAAAACTGAGCACGACTGGTGTAAAAAATGCTGATAGACATTTCGAAGACGAAGATAGGGTTCTGGGCGAGTTTGGTTGCATCCTTAACTTAGTGGCAACTGCCACGACCGACATCTGCCTGTCTCTGAAAGACAGTCGGCACACCCGGACTCTCCGGTCACTTGTGATTTCGGGCCAGAAATTCCATGACAGAAGCCTCCGGAACCTCCAGGACCTGAAGCAACTAGAGAGCCTGTCGCTTTGGGATTGTTCTGAAATAACAGATCAAGGGCTGACACATCTACTCCTAGTGCCGAAACTCAAGGATCTCAACATAGCGGACTGCCGAAAAATTACTGGCTCAGGCCTGCGAAATATGCCAATAACAAAGCTAACGATCGGCGCCTTCAATAGGAACGTCCTTCAACAACTGTCTTCGCTCACAAGTTTGCAGGAGCTGGACTTGTGGGATTTTCTGTCGCTCTCACCAGCTGAGGTAGGCACACTTAACAAAGGCCTGAAGAAGCTCAGGCTTGTTCTTGATCATCGCGCTTCGGATGATCTGCTCGACGAAGTAGCCGGTCTGCAGGGCCTGCAGGCCCTATCTATACCAGAGTGTCCAGACATCATTCTGCAGGGCTTGGCTAAATTGCAGCACTGCTCTCAACTCGAACAGCTGCGCTTAGGAAGTCTCAATCAATTTGAGGATCTCGATGTACTGCATGCCTGCCCCTCGCTGCGGACTTTGACCCTGTTGGGCGAAGAAAACGTAGCTCCTACAGGGCTCGCAGGCTGCAAGAAACTACAACTGTTGCAACTACAAGGTTGCGAAATAACCAACGCAACTCTCTCCGATTTACGGGGGCGCCCTTTGCTGCAAGAAATACACGTTAGATTTTGCTTATTTACTGGAGACGTTACTGAGTTGAAGCATTGCCCGTCCTTGCGGAAGGTCACCTTTTTCAGATGTGTACTCTTGCCAGAGGAAAAGCTGGATCAGCTCAGGCAGGACAAGCCCGGTTTGCACGTTGTCATTGACTGAATCTCGGGATGGGAAAGTGAAGACGATTGAAAGCGTAGCTGGACAAGAAAAAAAGGGAGGGGAACAGAATTGACTGCAAAAAAATTGCGGGAATGAAGATGGAAATAAAACCGAGGTTTTAGGCGGGGGGGTTGGGTGTGAGAGGGGTGCGGGGGGGGGGGGGTGGAACGCATGGATTTGGGCGGCACACCAAGAAGCTTGCGGGAGGAGGAGGGGGAACAGGGGGTGGGTGCGCCGGGACTCTACGGTAAAGGGGGGGGGGGGGGGGGGGGGTTTGGCGAGAGGCGGAGATCAGGTTGCACGGGGGTCGGGGGGGGGAAGCCTTTTTTGTAACGGCACGGGAGGAAAAAAAATTAAAAACCAAAAAGTGTACCCACTGTCTTTCAAACCCCTTCGCTTTTCTCCTTGACGATGCAAAGAACCAAAAAGATCAGGCGCGGGGGGTGTGTGGGGTGAGGGGGGGGGGGAGGGAAGCTCTTTCCGTGCTCTCTTTCTCTTTTTTGGGGAGGGGGGCTGTGCCCCTACCCTTTCCCCCCTTTCCTTCCTTTCCCGAATATTTTTTTTCTTGTTTCTTTCTTTACTTTCTACCCCCCTTCTCCTTCCTTTTCTATGACATTCCGTTCAAAAGAGCAAAACGCCAAGAACTGCATGACCAAGAGGGCCACCAGGAAGAGGCAAAAACCTCCTGGCGCGCGCTCGACCCCGACGTCACGCACCACATCAAGCAACTGCCGCCGACCTTCGTGCCCTCGTTCCGCGGCCGCGCGCTCGCGGGCGTGCACACGTGGCTCGAGGCGCACGTGTGGCAGAAGGACCCCAAGTTCAGTCACAAAACCATTAAACCCAAACAGAACGTGTACGCCCAATGGGAAGAACGCGCCTCTGTCACGCAGAAGCGGATGTCGTCCGCCAGGCACATCCAGGCCCCCTGGTTTGGCCGAGGTCTGCCTGTTTCTCGCTCTGTCTTTTTTTTTCTTTTGCTTACCGCCCGAGCTTTTTTTTCCTTTTTGTTTTTGTTTTGGTTGCTGTGCAGGGAACGGCCTCGCTGTAGACTGTCAGCTCACCGCCTTCACCGAGATAGCCACGGGCCTGCGGCCGCCCGTGCTTAAGGGTACCATCTTTAAGAAAAATTACGGTGTTTGGGCAGGGGCGCCGCCGCAGCAGAAACAGAGCTTCTGCCACAGCCTCAAGGCCTGCACGGGCATCGACCTGGACCCCGACACTCTGCACTGCGTGCACCCGCTCGCCGCCAGCGCGTTTTCCTTCCTCTTCAGCCGCTTCGGCGAGCCGCTTGGCGCTCAAGTAGCCGTGCACAATTGGTCCTTGGACTTGTGCACACACATAGACCAGGTCTGGCGCGGCACCAAGACGCAAGACGTTGTTTTGCTTGAATTAAAAAAAAGCCAAAGCCCGTTCGATCGGGCGACTGCGAAGACCGGTACAATGCGTGGTGCGGACTTCTGCGGCTGGGCCGATCTTCCGATGAATCGCTACCTGATTCAGGCTGCGTTGTCGCACTGGCTCTTTATGCAGACGTACACAACCTCGGCCAACGTAAAGTCAGGTGTACTTTGCGTAGGGACCTATGGTGTCGCGTACAAGGAAGTGCCGACGAGCATGATCGAGCAGGCCGGACGGGCACTGCATGGCCTGGCCCGCCCTGTAGTGCCTCCTGCAGGCCCCGCGACAGCAGCAGCAGAGGACGCCGACAGTCCTGAGCCACCGGCAAAAAAAGCCAAGACTGATGCCAGTGCAGAGGATGAGTAAAAAGAAATTTGTTTTAGTAAAAAGCAATGAGATCGTTTTAAAGTTTATTATATTTTTTTGGCCGCTTCCGGACCGTGTCGTCTACTCTTCCTCCGATTCTGAATCTTCTTCGTAATAATCCTCTCCTGGCGGCAGCCGTGCAAGATCGGCGCCACACTACTAGCCAGCGGCTTGTTCTTAATCTTCTCGTACTCGTGCTCCCACGCGTAAAATACCCGGCAGCCGCCCGGCATTTTCTGTCGGATGAAGTACATGCGCTCCATCGTTTCTCGGTACAAATGTCGGTTCCGGCGCCCGCTCACGGATGAGCGGCCCTCGGCGTACTTTGCATGTCCGGGCGGGAAGCCGTGGTACGCGTTGCCGTGGAACTCGTACACGCAATTTCTGGCCGCGTCGTAGCCGTCCAACAGCATCCTCGTGCCGGAGACGTTTACTTCTTTTCCTTGTGGCACATCAGCGCCATTAATAAAGTGTCTATGCTGGATTTTCCAGCCAAGCGTTTGCGCGAGCGCCTGTCCCACAGCCTGCACGCTGCGATGGAGCAGCCCGCGGCTGGCTTAGGGATCAAACCGCGCTCGTATGCATGCTCAGCGCACAGGCGACGGTTGCAACCGTGTTCGTCAGGGAACATTGCTTCCTTGGCTTCCTCGCCGGGCGGGCAGTCGACGCACGGGTTCAACTTTTGATAACAGCCCCTGGCTCGCGCGTGGTCCGCACACAATCGCCGGGGCTGCCCGTGTTCGTCAGGGAAATTTGCTTGCGTGGCTTCCTCGCCGGGCGGGCAGTCGACGCACGGGTTCAACTTTTGATAGCAGCCCCTAGCTCGCGCGTGGTCCGCGCACAATCGCCGGGGCTGCCCGCTTTCGTCAGAAAAGGCGGCTGCCTTGGCTTCCTCGTCGGGCGGGCAGTCGACGCACGGGTTTTTTTTCTGGTAGCAGCCCCTGGCTCGCGCGTGGCCCGCGCATAACTGTTTAGCAGTGCCGCTCTCGTCAGGAAAGGCAGCTTCCTTGGCTTTCGCACCGGGCGGGCAGTCGATGCATGGCTTCAACTTTTGATAACAGCCCCTGGCTCGCGCGTGGTCTGCGCACAATCGCCGGGGCTGCCCGTTCTCGTCAGGGAAATTCGCTTCCTTGGCTTCCTCGCCGGGCGGGCAGTCGACGCACGGTTCAACTTTTGATGGCAGCCCCTGGCTCGCGCGTGGCCCGCACACAGTCGATCGGGGGCGGCGTGCTCGTCGGGAAAGGCGGCTCCCTTGGCTTCATCGCCGGGTGTGCAGTCGACGCACGGCTTCAACTTTTGATAGCAGCCCCTGGCGCGCGCGTGGCCTGCGCACAGTCGTTCGGCTGTGCCGCTCTCGTCAGGGAAGCCCGCTGCCTTGGCTTCCTCGCCGGGCGGGCAGTCGACGCACGGCTTCAACTTTTGGTAGCAGCCCCTGGCGCGCGCGTGGCCCGCGCATAACTGCTTAGCATTGCCGCTCTCGTCAGGAAAATGTGCTTCCTTGGCTTCCTCGCCGGGCGTGCAGTCGACGCACGGATTCAACTTTTGATAGCACCCTCTGGCGCGCGTGTGGGCCGCGCATAACTGCTTATCAGTGCCACTCTCGTCTGGGAAACATGCTTCCTTGGCTTCTGTAGTGCCGTCAGCCACGCAGCCGACGCACGGACTCCGTCGCTGATAGCACCCCTTGGCCCGCGCGTGGTCAGCACACAGCCGTTTAGCCTTGCCACTCTCGTCAGGATAGTTGGCTTGCTTGGCTTCTGCAGTGCCGTCGGCCAAACAGCCAACGCACGGGTTCAGCCGCTGATAGCAGCCCCTGGCTCGCGCGTGGTCCGCGCACAATCGATTAGCCTTGCCTGTCTCGTCAGGGAAGCTCGCTGCCTTGGCTTCTGTAGTGCCGTCAGCCACGCAGTCAACGCACGGGCTCAGCCTCTGATAGCAATCCCTGACACGCGCATGATCTGCGCACAATCGCCGGGGCTGCCCGTTATCGTCGGGGTAGCTTGCTGTCTTGGCTTCCTCGCCGGGCGGACAGTCGATGCACTGCCGCTGCAGCCGAAAGCAACCCCTCGTCCGTGCATGGTCCGCGCACAATTGCTTAGCCTTGCCTGTCTCATCGGGGTAGCTTGCTGTCTTGGCTTCTGCGCCGGATGGGCAGTCGACGCACGGGCTCAGCCTTTGGTAGCAGCCCCTGGCCCGCGCGTGGCCCGCGCACAATTGCTTAGCAACGCCGCTCTCGTCAGGAAAGTTGGCTTCCTTGGCTTGCGCACCGGGCGGGCAGTCGACGCACGGATTTTGCACCTGATGGCACCCGAGAGCATGAGCATGCATCGCACACAGCTTAAAACGCCGTTCCTTGTCATCTGCTGTCCAGTGTAGCCCACTAGCAACAGTCTTGTCGTTCTGCCAACAAAATGAACACGCGAGCTTCCGTTGTGTCCAGCCATTTGACGGTTTGCTCGCTCGACTGAAAAGGGCACCACCTGCACTTAGTTTCAACTGATAGTCCCGCCCGTTTTGTTGGTGGTCGACAACCTCTCCAACCTTTGGCAGCGCCACAACGTCGTTCAGTTTCTGTCGTTTGGTCTTCTTTTTTTCCCTCTGACGGCAGCGCTTCTTCTGCAGCCGGCGGGTGTGTCTGGTGCACAGCACTGTCGCGGCCACGGCCTCGCGACAGCGGCCGCGGCGTGTGAAGCAGTGCTCGCAGGCCGGCGCGACTTCGCCTTCGGGTGAGCGGAGGACGAGCGTGCGACCGAAGACGCGCAGCTCCACGTCGTTTGCAAACGTGGCGACGGCGTCGCGGTCCCCGTCCTTGCTCACAAAGACACGAACTGCCTTGGAATCGCACGCCATCCCCTCCCGCTCGCGTGCTGAAATGAACAAGGTCCAAACTCACCGCAAGGGCAAACTCACCGCAAGGGCAAACATTCTGAGCGACAGGAACGGAAGGGGCTTGTGGGAGGCACGGGCCCGAGGATTTTGGGGCCTGGCAGAAACAAAAAAGAAAAAAGCCCCCCCCCCCTTTGTTTCGCAGCCGAAAGAGGACAATGGCCGCCTTCCCCTCCATTTTTTCTTGGCTACAGTGGATTTGGCCCCCCCCCCCTCCAGTACATCCATTGACCGAAAAAAGGCTTAATCAAGGGGGGGGGGGCTTGGGTCGCAAGAAACGACGGGGAGGGGGGCCGGGCCCTAGCGCCATCTCCCCTCCCGCCAGCGTTGGCCCGGAGCTACTTTTTTTTCTTTTTTTCTTTTTTTTTACAATTCTGCACGCGCGGTTCCCCCCCCCCTCCCTCTACTAGTTAAGCGCGTCTTCCTCAAAATCCCAGCATTGGGGTAAAGGGGGGGGCCGCGCTGGCAAAAAAAAACACACACACATACACAAGCGGCGCGGACCAGAAACAAAAAAGGAAGAGGGTGGAGCGAGGGGGGGGGGCGGCCCTAAACACAAAATTTTCCCCGCATGCTGTCGGCGGCTGGGCTATATGTTGAAGATTGTTTTTGTGCTAATAGCTTTGTTGGTGGCACGATGCAGCGCAGAGACAAGGTCTGCAAAAATTGTGACAATATCATTGCAACGAGCCCTACTGACATACAACACACCGAGGAATATTGGAACGTGATTGAGCGAGCGCACCAAGCTACATCCAACTTTATTACGATCCTGGATGACTCGGGACGATGGGACAATACCGTTTCGTCGAGCGTCGAGCCACCCTCCATTCGTTTCACAGGACCAGTGTCGATTAAGGAAATGAGTCGTGTGTTGCGTTTGTATGCGCGCTTCAAGGCGGTGGAAGTATATAAACAGGGAGATCCACAAGGAGACTGGTCCTGCCATAGATTGGGATACGGTCGAACATATAAAGCTATGTGGACTTCGACTTTGGGATGTATACAACTTGACTTTTTTCTGCAACTCGCGTGCAACCGAAATGGCGATGGGCTTTGACGACTCGAATCCCGTTCTTGAAAGCCTCACCGTTGTTGACTGCCCTGCAGTACAAAAATTACCCGTGCTGCGCATTTTCCCGCGGCTTCATACACTAGACGTGCATGGTACTAACATAAGGGATCAGTCCTTCGCATTCGATCCCATCCTTGGGCAAATTGAACTTCCGTTTGTGCAGCTATGAGATGTGGGCTTGAGTTTATTCGCTGACCAAGACAGGCTCCAAACCTATTTAGGCAAGTTCGCGCAACCCCAAGTGCTTCGTATCCATCAAGATACAAAACGAAGCGGCGTTTCCTTCAATCTGCGTCCAATACGAGACGAGGAGAGCTCGATCGTGCAGAAACTCACCTCGTTGTGGTTGATACAAGACGACTCGGAAAGCGTAGTTTCCCTGTCGGACCAAAGCCTTGGGGCCATTATTTCATCGAGGTATGTATCTGTCTTCAAGAATTTGTTTATTGTCGGGTTCCGTCTGACAGAAAGCCTGATCAGCTACCTAGCGTCGCTACCGGGCCTCGACACGCTGCGCCTTGAACGCTGCAGTATAGCAGAGTCGCTTGGTACTTCGCCGTCAATCAGGGCTGTGAAAGTCGCACAACTGGATTTGATTGGTTGTACCTTCGTGAACGACAGCTACCTGCGCAAAATGACTGCAGAGAAGAAGGGTACTGGTCCCTCTCGGATAACAATTCAGGATTGTCCCGCGACTGACATGCGGCCCGTGTGGAGTTTTCTGTGCCGACCCGATCGCATATCGGTTACTTGCGTACGACCGAGCGATGAAAAGCACATTGCAAAATACAGAGGAACACTGAAAAGCCTGCATATACAAAGAGTAGAAGGCGACTTCGCGTTGCTCAAGCGGTTGGCCAATAATCTCAGCTTAACAGAGGTGGGGCTGCGCGGCCAATTTACAGCCGAGTCGGCGGATTCGTTGTTACCAATGGTGCGGGCAATGGACCTACGTGGCGTGCGTGGGTGGAGTGCGGCTGATTGGGCCAGGGTACTAGGCAAAGCCGGTCGCAAGGTATGTTTCGACCTACCAGAAAAAGTATACTATGAACTGAAGCAGCGACAGGAGGCTACCTCGGCGGCCGCCCGAGAACTTACTGACGAGAAATTTATCGATATCCTGAACAAAAATTCTTATCGCCTGGCGGTATCGGATGGTGACGCCCTGTCTGAATGCATCGATACGTTTCAGAGTGAAGTCAGAAAGGACTACACCAAAGATAGCGTCAGCAAGCGCATGGACGAGCTACGCGCTGCCATCCTAGGCAATCTACAGTCGAATCACTGGGGTATTTTCTATGCAAGCGCAGAACCGAAAACACGACGCCGTGGGCTGGGTATGTTCATCGAATCGCTCCGGGAACGGGCAAGGTATGAAGCAGAAATGTTAGTGCCGCCTCCCGAACTCTCAGACGCTGAGTTTGCATCATAATCGCTAACAATCGCCACTTATTCATAGAAAAATCCAGTACCGTGGTGTACGATAACATGCAAAAGCTGCAGTCCGAAACACGAGGCTACACCAAGCAGAGCGTACAGGAACAGTTTACAAGACTGTACAATGCCATCCTACTTCCATATGCATCTTGGGATGCGCAACCGAGTGATCACACGGTCCGTAGCGTTGTGCTCCTGCAGGGGAAAGTACGTAAGGTCCTGTTGCTTCAGTGTGATGACGTCGCAGTCCGTGGCTTGCCTAGCCAGGGGCACCACCAGCTCGGTGGCTCCGGCCTGCTCCGACGCTGACTTGACGTCGGGGCCGGGCGCAAAGCGCTGGACGACAGCCTCCAGGGCGTCCCAGTAAGCCTGAGCGGCCGCCTGCTCCATATTGCCTTGCCCAGCCCAGCGCTCCCTCACTTCTGCTAGCGTGGGCACGGCCAGGGGGGAGAAGATGAGCTGCCGCTCCTTCTCTAGCCCCCACACGGCCAGCTCCCACGCGCGCCTGTTGTCGGTCGCTGGGCGCTGGAGGCCGTTGCGGTCGCAGACTGTCTGCACCCAGTGGCTTAGGTTCGACAGTACCTCTGCCAGGCGGTCGCAGCCCGCCGGGTCGTTAGAGACGGGCGTTCCGTCCAGCCAGTTGTACCAGTGCAGGCACGCCAAGAGCAGGGCCCGCCGCTGGTTGGCCTCTCGCTCCCGGACGAGCCAGGCCGGGCACACACAGCAGGCCGCCAGGCGTTCGCCCTCGCCGAGGTAGGCCAGCCAGGGGTATGGCGGCGGCGAACGCGGCGGGGTCGTCCGCCCGGCTGCGTGGCCGGGGGTCGGCCCTCGCCAACTCGCCATCCACTGCGCTTTGTCCAACTACCTGGCTCGGCAGAGAGCTCGGCCGGCGCCCGCTGGGCCCGGGTGGGGAGGGGGTGAGGGGAGAAGGGACAGCTCCAGCAGGGGAGGGCCAGGGGAGAAGGCAGCAGGGAAGGGCCGTGCCCCACCGGGGCGGCCACACTGGTAGCAGATCTTCCCTTGCCTCGCGCGTGGCCCCCCGACGACGAGAGCCAAGCCCCCCGTCGTCGCCCTGGCCAACAGCGGCTTTTTCTTGGCGTACTGGGTTAACCGGACCCTCCCCCCCCCCCTAGCTCCGCGGAAGCAGTAGCAGGGGGCACTCCTCCACGACGGGCGGCTGGCAAGCTGCTACTAGCCCGTCCAGTTGCTCCAGCTGAGGGCACTGCCTCAAGGTTAGCTCCACTTTCAGCGGCTGTCCCGCCCGTCCCGGGGGAAATCCTAGGCGCCTGAGCGAAGCGCACTTGGATACCGTGAGTTTCAGCTCGTCGGGGCCGGGGGGCAGAACCAGTTCCGTGAGGCCAGCGCACTCGCGGAGGGTGAGGGTGAGCTTGCCACAGGCCAGCCTGTCTGGCCAGCCTAGGTCCCGCAGCTGGGGGCAAGCCTGGAAAGTCAGGGTCGCCCCCTGGCAAGCTGTCAAGGCTGGCAGCCCGAAGCTCCCCAGCTCTGCACAGCGCTTGATCTCTACACGCAGGGCGTGGCTCAGGGTTGACAGCTGCTGTAGCTGTACTTCGCGTAAATTCCGACAGTCGGCAAGTGTTAAGAGTACGGTGCCCGCCGTGCGCAGCTCTGGCAGCGCCAGCCGGACTAGCGGACAGGCTGTCAGCTCGAACTCCAGGATGCCCTGTATGGTCTTGAGCTTGTCTAGGTCCAGCTGGTAGTCGCTATCCCGCTCCGGTCCGCCGCGCCCGGACAGCTCCGGTCCGCCGCGCCCGGCCAGCACGAGCGTGAGGTTGCGGCCCACGGAAAGTAGTTCCGGTAGCCTAGGGGCCGCGGGACAGGCGCAGCCCGAGCCACGCCAGATCAGGCTGTGGCCTACCGTTCGTAGCTTCGGCAGCTCGAGCGCTGGTGCGAGGGGAAGCCTTCTAGCTGTAGGACTAGGTCTTGCCCACAGCTCTGCAGTGCTGGCAGTCCGAAGCCGGGCTGGGGTGCTAGCCCCTCCGTCCCGGACACGTGCACTTGCAGACTAAGTGAGCCAAGCACCGTGCGACAGTCCGGCCACCACGCCCCGAGGAAGCCCGGGGACAGTCCCGTGAGGGTGCACTGCATGTCTCCGGTGACCCGGCGCAGCCCCCGCCAGCTGAAGTCTTCCAGTTGCCCGCACCGTTCGACTGTCAGCTGGACGTTGGCCGCCGGCCCCGCGCTGTGCAAGGCCAGGTGTTGCAGGGAACAGGACACGGCTGTCAGGTAAAAGTCTCCGCCGCCCGGCCTCAGCGTCAGTGCTGGTCCGGGCAAGCCTTGCAGCACTAACGACACGGGCTGCGGCCCGGTGGCGCCAGTGGCGGTGTCAATGACCCGAAGATTAGCGCACTGCCTGAAGTAGAAGATCGGCGTCACGGGCTCGGTTGCCGGCGCGGGCCGCTGCTGGGTAAAGTAGAACTCCTCCAGCGCGGGGCAGTCCTTGAAACGTAGCATGCCGTCTGTGTCGCCTGGTCCGGGCCGCTCGGCCCGCGAGCAGTCAGTCTGCGACCAGCTCAAAACTTGCAAGCCGGCGGGCAAGACGACCGGGAGGATGGCTCCCTGGGGCAAAACTAGGCCAAAACCCTGCAAGTGCAACCGAGTCAGGACGCGGCCCGTAGTGCGGTGCACCGGCAGGGGAAAGTGCTCGGGGCCGGGCAGCGCCAGTGTCCGGCCCCCGGGGCCCGCGGCCGGCCCCGCCAAGGACACCACCAGCTCGGTGGAGCCGGTCCGCCCCCCCGGGGCGGCGGGGCCGGGCGCGAAGCGCTGGATGGCTGCGTCCAGAGCCTCCCAGTAACGCTGGACGCCGGCCTGCTCGTCGCCCCCGCCTAGCTGCTCCAGCTCCGGTGGGCTGGGCACTGGCAGGGGGGAGAAAACGAGGCGGCCCTCCCCGCGCAGCCGGCGCGCGGCTAGCTCCCACACGCGCTGATTGTCGGTCGCTGGTGGCCTCAGGCCGGTGCGGCGGCCAACTTCAGGGACCCAGTAGCTTAGGTCCGACAGGACGGCCCGCAGGGGGTCGTGCCCGTCCGAGGCGGACGGCCCGTGCAGCCAGTGGTACCAGTGCAGGCACGTCAAGAGCGGGGCGCGTAGCTGGCTGGCCGCTCGCTCCTCCGCGAGCCAGCCGGGGCACACACAGCAAGCCGCCGGGCGCTCGCGCTCGCTGAGGTAGGCGAGCAACGGGTACGGCGGTGGTAGCGAACGCGGGGCCCGCCCGGCCGCCCGGCCGGGGGGCGGCTCTCGTGAGCTCGCCATCCACTGTGCTTTGGCCAGACGTGTGGGAGGGGGGAGAAGAAAGAGAGCTCGGCTGGGGCCCGGGTAGGGCAGAGCGGGAGGGGGGGGCAGGACAGGAGGCCGGGGGGGGGGGGGGGGGGAGAGAGGGAGGGACCTCCCAGGGCAGGGTCTCCTCCCCAGCTCCGGCGTCGGTGGTGTTGGGGGGGGGGGGGGGGGACATCCTCCCCTCCGGGTGCTGTGGTCAGAGCTTGGCAGGGGCGGAGACGTGTGCGCTCCTCGTCCCCGCCTTTTTTTAATATTACAAGTAGCCACACCCCCACGGATAAGCCTGCATGTTTTCACGGCAGAACGTCGGCAGGCCGGCTCGCCTCATACCTTTGCCTGCTACCACATTAGGGTAGCTACCGAACATCTCGTAGCATATCATGCCACCGGACGGTGACGTCGAGACATCCCAGGTCTGGATGTCCTGGTTGAAGTCACAGTTACCTGCGAACATGCTCAACAGACCCCCTTGTGTCGCCGCCAAGGACACAACCCAGCGGTCTAGTGGTTGGTTGAATGCGCACGTACCGAGCTGGCCACAGCCAAAAGCTAGATACAGAGAGGTGGCTTTGCTAGTGTCCCAGCTGTTAATGTCCTGATTGAAGGCTTTAGCACTGTAAAAGACCCCACTCATGGAAGTTACTAGCGAGGTGTTCCAAGCACCGAGCGGTTGGTTGAAGGCCCACGCGTTAGCAAAAGTGCTAATCAGACTGGTGACTTGGCTCACGTTCCAGCCTCCGAGCGGTTGGTTGAAGGCCCGCGCGTTAGCAAAAGTGTTCAGCAGGCTGGTGACTTGGCTCACGTTCCAGCCTCCGATCGGTTGGTTAAAAGCCATCGCCGAATCAAAGGTCTCCCTCAGCGTTGTGACCTGGCTGGTATCCCAATTACCGATGGAGTTGTTAAAACCGGAGGATGCAAAAGTTTCGGCCAGGCTAGCTACGCCGCTCGTGTTCCAGCCGCTCAGGTCTTGGTTGAACTTGGTGCAACCCCCAAACATCCCGCGCAAGCCATCGGGATGCGTCGCGGGCGTCAGCCACGACCAGTCCCAGTCGCGCGCGTCGCCTGTATAACCAACAGCGCCAGTCAGCAGGTACTCGGGCGCCACGCCTAACAGTGCCCGCGTGCCCCGCGTCGGCGCTGTGTAGCGCAGACTCCGTGAGTCCCCAAACATGCCACTGGTGCTGCCGGCCGGTTGGTACAGCTGCACGTCGCCCCAGGCCAACAACTCCGCCACTCCCGCGCCCTGTACGTACCACAAGCCGTCCACCCGGCCGGCCAGCTTCAGCCAGTAGTCGACACGACGGGGGTACGCGTGTGTGCACGTCGCGGCGTTACCATGCACGCAGGTGGCGGCGGCGGACCCATCCCCCCAATCCACACCGTACGTGCCGTCCGCACCGGAGCAAGCGATCGGTGACAACACGAGCGTGAAGGGGCCGATAACGGTCACTAGAGCATAGAAGAGCGAGCGAGAGCACGCGGCGGGCCAGCGCGTCTGGTCTACCCGCGTGTACGGAGCCAGCCGCGTGCAGTCCACCGTACCAGCGTCGAGGGCAGGCGTGCTCCAGCCCGTGAGTGAGATGTCGAAGGCGCCTGGTACGCCGGCAAACAGGCGCGCGAAACGCTGCAGGTTCGGCAGCACGGTCCAGGCCTGCAGCCCCGTGCTCGTCAGCGCCTCGCAGCCCGCCAACATCTCGGTCACGTCCTGCAGCGCCGTGGTGTTCCAGCGCGACAGGTCGAGCGACACCAAGGCCGGCAGGTTAGCAAACGCGCGCTGCTGCTGCTGCTGGAGTTGCGCAGGCTGTGGGTAGCCCAGGCGCGCACCGCCGAGGGCGCGACCAGGCCGCGAGAGTTCTCGAACATGCCGACGATCGACAGTGCGCTTGACACGTCCAGGCCGTGGCTAGGGTCGACGGGCAGGGGCGTGGTCAGCCGCGCAAAGCTGTAGTCCCACGAACGCACGGACCCCGTGTCCTGCAGCGCGGCCAACGGTGGCACGTACGTGAGGCCCGGCGCCCCGTACAGGTGGTAGCAGCTGGTTTCGTGGAAGCGCAGCTCTCCCCACTGCCAGATCGCGTCCAGCCGTAGGCCCGCGGGCGCCGCCGCATGCCACGCGGGCGTTAGTGCCCAGCCGCGGATCGGCTGGCGCTCGCCGGGGTCGGCGGTCACCACATACGTGCCGGCGGCCGGGTACGTGTGCGCGCACGGGGCGGCGCCCGAGTCCTGGCACAAGCTGGGGGGCGAGCCGTCCCCCCAGCTAACCATGAACGCGGTGGCGACCTGGGCCAAGGAGCGCCGGCGTGCGCCGGCGGGCGGCCACAGCGGCCAGACAAAAGTATTGCCTGGCGCCGCGGTCGTGAGTTCCAGGATCGTGGCGCCCCCGGGGCACCTAAAGACACAAGCCGCCCCGGCCCCGGCCGCCCCGAGGAGCAGCCAAAGTGAAAGGCGGTCTCTCATCCTTCCCTCTATCGTCGACTCCGGTTCCACACCCCCGATGATGTCCGCTGCCGGCTGGGGAGAACTTACCTGCCGCTCGTCACCCGAGCACCCTGGGCAGGAAACTGTCAGGCCCAGGGAAAGGGCAAGGGGCGGGGAGCGGCGCCCAGAGGGGGGGGGGGGGGGGCACGGGGGGGGGGGGGGGGGGGAAGGGGACCCCCCGCACGGGCAAGGGGCGGCGTTCAGAGGGGGAAGAGCACGGGGGGGCGGCGAGCGGCCAAGGACGGGGCCCGAGCTCGCAGGGCCCCGGCTGGCACACCACGGGCTGCGGGCTGGGCGACGCGGCCGGCCGTCCGGGTGGGCACGGCGCGGCGGGGCAGAGCCTGCCCCGCGCGCGGCAGCGCCCGCGCCGCGGCGCCCAGACGGACGGCCGGGCACTCCAGGGCAGCACCACGGCCAGCACTAACAGCACGCACAAGAGCGGGAGCCACACCCAGCCAGGAACGTCGGGGCTCGGGGCCGCGGCCAGAGCGCGGGCGGGCCTGCGCCCCGTAGGCACACGACCCTGCATGTGCTCTCTCCGAGCCTAGCCGAGCACCCTAACCCACTCTAACTTGCTACTTTGCACAGACACGAGGGCCCGGCCGCTGCGCCGGACGCGCGCGGGGCGGGGAGAGGGAAGGGGGGAAGACCCCTGGGAGGAGGGAGGAGTGGCGGGCGGGCCTGTCGGCCGGCAAGGGGGGCCCCCGCCCCTTCCCTCCGCCCGCGGCACGCCGGACGGGGCCGCCCCCCCTGGCCCCCCCCCCCACCAAACGCGCCCCGGGAAGGGCGTGGCCGGCGCGCGGGGTGGTGCGTGCCCCCGGAGCTGTGTTCAGGACGGGGCCGCCGAACAGCAGAAGCTCCACGCTGGTTTCCTCCGGGTGGGCGATGGCGCACCAGGCGGCGGAGGCCCTAGCGCTCGTCGATCTGTACACCCGGGCGTCAGGGCCCTCCAGCTTAATAGTAGGCCCGGCCCTGCACGGCACGCGGGGCCTTGGCCCAGGCCTCTCCCCGCCCCCGGCTAGACTAGTTTGGCCAGCCCCGCCGCCCTTCAACCAAGACAGTAAAAGAAAGCCAAGACCTCCGCTCGGCTCCCTGGGCGCAGGCCAACCCGCCCCTCTCTGGCCCTTCCGTCTCTAGCTCAGGTTACAGGTGCCGTGCCTCGGCCGGGAGCTTGCGCTGGCCGGGGATCCAGCACCCTCCGAAGCATCCGGTGGTTTTTATTGTGACGACGACCAAAGACCACAGCGGGCAGTGTCCTAGCCGGGCCGGAGCAACGCACGCAGAGTGAGTGACGCCTCCCCGGGGAAGTGCTCGCCTCAGCCTGCGCTCGGCGGAGAGAGACCGCGGCCGGGGCCAGGCCGGCGGGTACGGGCGCACCGGGCGGGGGGGGGGGGGGGGAGCTACCGGCGGGTACGGGCGCACCGGGCCCCGGCTACAGGTAGCTCGTGATGCGCTGGAGGCCTACCACGGGGGCCACGTCATCCTTGTAGCCCGTGCCCGCCTCTTCCCGCCCGCCGGCCTCCGGCGCCGGGGCCACGTCGCGGGCCGCGACATAGACGGGCGGCAGGGGCCGCCCGACGGGCCGGGCCGCGGCTAGCAGGGCGGCCAGGCACCACCCCTGCAGGCCCGCCGAGGCCAGGCCCCAGGCGACCCGGCCCCGCCCAGCGGTATAGTAAGCACACCACCACAGGGTCCAGCCCGCCCACCAGCAGAGGGCGGCCGCGCGGCCGTGCGCCAGGCGCTGCGAGTAGAGCAACCCGGCCAGCAGGGCCGTCAGTGTCCCCAGCAGGGCGGGGGTGGCGGCGGGGGGGGCTCCGTCTAGCAGGGGCAGGCACAGGACTCCCGTGCCGGCCAGCAGCCAGCCGAGCGCCGCGCCGCCACTGCTCCCCACCGTGAGGCACCCCCAGCCTAGGCAGTCCAGCGCCCATGTCCAGCGGGGTTCGAGCGCCCTCCTCCAGCGCCAACGTGCGGACCCAGGCCGAGCCTGTCAGCAGCAACAGGATGGCGCCGCGCCACCCGGCCGGGGGGCCACGGCACAGCAACGCCAGCAAGCTGCCCGCTAGGAGCCCCGCCGCCTGGCTGGGCCAGAAGCTGACGTACATACCACAGGCAGGTCAGAGTGATATAAGACCCCCCTCCTCCTCTTCCTCCCCACTCGTGGGCCCCCGCGGGGAGGGGGTTCGGACGGCAGAAGCAGTGGCGGGGGGGGAGGGAAGAACAGCGGTAAAAAAAACGAACACGAGAGACGACACGAGCGGGTGGGGGGAGAGGGAACAGGTGTCAGGGGAGGGGGAGCCGCCCGGCGCTGCGCCGGCGCGGGGAGGGAGCGGCGCGGGGGCGGGGCTCAGGGGCCCGCGGGCGAGGCCCTGGCCCCGAACCTGGCCCGGGCGAGCGGGCCGACCAACCCCGCCGCCAGGCGTGCCCAGCCCCCGCAACCGACGCTACTAGCCAGGGTCTGGACCCCCAAGCAGCAGTCGTCCGAATCCAGTTCCAGGAGGCGCCTGGCACAAAAGAGCAGGACCTTCAGGCTGCCGTGCCGGGCCAGCGCCTCGCTCGCGCTCCGGCACGCCAGGGGCTCCCAGAAGTGCTGGCCCCGCAGCCGGTGGCGGCGCAGCCCCTGGCGGTACAGAAACGCCTGCAACCACCGGCGGCTGACGAGGCGGTGGTTGGCGAGCCGGCTGGACTTAACGTGCCGCCCCAGCAGGTCGAGGTAGGCCTCCCAGCCACAGTCCAGGGCCTCCACGGCGTAGATGGTCCAGAACTCAAACCCGCCCCTCGGCAGCACCTCGTGGAGCAGCACGTCCCAGGCCGCGCAGAAGCGCGGTGTGCCCGCCTGGCCGCGCCACCCGGGCAGGCGCCACAGGGCCTGCGGGAGGCTGCCCGGGCAAGTGCACAAGAAGTACAGCAGCGCCGCATCGCACGTCTGCTGCCGCGGCGACGGGAGGGTGCAGAGAGTAGAATCGTCCAGGTCCGTGAACACGACGCGCCGCACGGGCGACTCGTCCCCCGCCTGGCCCTGGCCCAGCCGCAGGAGCACGTTGGCGGGCTTCTGGTCGAACGGAAACAGCCCGACCCCGAGGACCAGGCGCTGCAACAGGCCGGCCACCGGCTGCAGCACGGCGGTGGCAAACGTCTCGGCCCGCGGCGGGCACCCCCACCGCGTGAGATCGCAGTCGAACTCCTCGAGGTGAATCAGCACCAAGCAGTGGCCGGCGGCCACGGTGGCGGGCAGGTCCGCCGGGCAGTTGCAGCCCCTAGCCTCCAACAGCAGCCTGACCGTCTGGGCCACCGGGCCAGCGGCCGAGTCCGGCAGCCTAGACCAAGACAGCGCGGCGTCGCAGGCCAGGACCTCCAACATGGACTTTTCGTGCCGCACGAACGCATTGATCGTCTCGTTCAAGCGCAGAAAGTCCTGCGAGGTGAGGTTTTCAACCTGCTGTTTCTGGGTGTTCAGTGTGTGGATGTTCAGCAGCAGCCGCTGCAGCGTCTTGTTCTGCTGCTTGCCCGTCTCGGCCAGCCCTTGGAGCGCACTGTCGTAGATCTGCGCCGTCTTGTCCAGCTGGGCCTGCAGGTCGCTCAGCCCCTTGTAACCGCTGCTGAACGCGCGTGCAAAGTCTTCCTGGGCCTTGTCCGAGATGGCTTGCGTTATTCTCTCATCGTACTAGCAGTTGCCCGCGCCGGGCGTGTCCCCGAGGTGAGGAGCGCCCATCGTGCTAGTAATGTTGAGGCAAACGCCCGGCGACGACGGCGTGCCGCCGCTGGGCACCGCACAGTACTGGCCGACTTTGCACGCCTGGGGGCAGCTCAGGGCCGCGCCGCTGTACAGAGCACGCTTGGCCGTGGCGGTGCAATTAGCGATGCCCAGCATGCAATTCGTGTCCGAGGCGCCTAGCAGGCACATCCTGCTGTCTATGCAGAACCTGAACAGCTCCTTGGACATGAGGTTGTACGCGTAACAAACGTAACGACCGGGAGAGTCGGCGTTAAGCGCTTTGCATTCCGCGTCGCCGTCGGGACAGGGCTGCACGCCGTCTGACACCTGTTGCAACTGCCGGCGCCTGCTGTTGTTTTGTTGGGCCTGTGCTTGGAGGGCTTGCAGCGAGTAATCCGCCAGCGCCGACTCCCGTTCGCTCGCGCCCGCCAGCTGCGCCTCGTTCTGCAATTGGTTGCACAGACTGAACGTGCGTGTGTTCGAGCCTTCCGGCACGTAGCCCAGCAGGCTGCGTTCCACGACTGATTCGGGCGGTGCCACAGTTAGGGTTCCCTGCAGCAGGCCGCGCAGCCCCGCGCCGATGGCCGCGCCTTCGACCTGAAATTGTAATACGCCCTCGGCCTTGCTGGAAGGCAGGTCCCCCTGGTCAAAAGAAAGCTCGAGCAACGTGGAATCCCCGCCATCCGAGCTGCGGTAGCTTGAGACTAGTACGTTCAGGGCGCGACAGACTGTCGCAAGCACAGCCAGCGCTAAGAGCATGTGGCCGGGAATAAGAGATTGGGGGGGAGGGAAGCAAAAACCAACAGAACCAAGACAAAAAAATGGAGGGGGGGGGGAGAGCAAAGCGGAGGAGGGGGGGGGGGCGGCGGAGGGCAGGTGGGGGGGGGGGGGGGGGAAGCGCGGGGTGTGGTGAGAAAGGGTTTTGCTTTTGAGAATACCAGCAAGGGAACTACGGGGCCCCCAAAACAAAACACAAAAAACACCCTCCCTCTCTACCCCCGAAAAAAGGAAAGTGTGTTCCACTTGCTTTCTTTTACCCGCGCCTGACGTCGCCCGCCCCCCCCCCCTCCCTTTCCCTCGCCTTTCATAAGCCACCCCATTTTGCCCTCCCTCCCCTCGTCCCCTGGCTTCTTCCCCCCCTCCCACCCTCTCTTTCCCTTTTTTGCGACCCCCCCCCACCCTCTCTTTCCCTTTTTTCGCAAAAAGGGCTTATGAACGGGGGGGAGGGGGGAGTCGGCGGGGCGGGGGGGGGGGGGGGGGGAAATGGGGAAATGGGGAGGGGGGGGGGATGGTAGGTGCTGGCCCAGACGAATACATTCCATCCGTGGCTTTGCTTTCTGTTTGCGTCTGTCCCCCCCCCCCCCCCTCCTCCTCCCTCCCCCCCGCCACAGTTTTCCTTCCCGTGCGTTTCTATTTCTGTTTAAAAAAAAGAGCAAAAAAAAACAATATCGCAGCCACACAAACACACACTGCCCCCCACCCCCTTCTTCCCTCCCCACCCCCTTCTTGCCTCCCCCGCCCTTACTTCTTACCCAGCTCAGCCGTCCCCCTTCCTCCCTCCCCCTTTCTTTCTCTCTCCCTGTCTTGCAAACCTCCATTCATCCCCCCCCCCCTGTCTCTGGCTCTCTGTCTCTTTCTCTCTCTAGGGGAGAGACAGGGGAGAGGTGAGGTGCATGAACACCAGGGTGGGCGGGCTCAGGGTGTGGGCACTGGGTTTCATTACTGAATACTGCCGGCTACAAGGCTTATACGTCCAGCCCCTGACGCGCGTGCTCGTGGAGGGGCACCGTGACGGGGGCAGTATTGTTTTTTCCAACTACGAGTCGTTGCTGGCATCGCTGCACACCGTCGCCAGCACTATTCTCACCCAAACCTCCCTCAGCCATGAAGAGGTAGCGCAGGTAATTCAGCGCGAAATTATCCCGCGCCTGGACTCTTTTAGACGCTGGCACGCGGCTACCGACACGCACATGACGTGCAACAAGGCCGCCATTGGCGTTTCGAGCAGGGGCAAGGCCTGGCTGCGAGCCGTCAGGACATTGGTCCACAACCAAGACCTCGCCGCAGCCCTTAGCTACCCGTACGCGCAACTGCTGGCGCTCTGGGGCCTTCGGGAGACACTGCCGGACGGAGACGCCCTGCGCCTGTCGCTAGCGTCCGCGAAACGCCTGGCGGAAAAGTGCTTGTTCGATCATATCTACGGGAGGCTGGCGCAGTTTCTACAGTTGTATCCCAGCAGCTTTGGCCTGCTTTTCTTCAGTCTTGACAAGCCCGGCGGGCGCTACGGCACGTCCTACCGGGAAGCGCGCGCCTTCATCTATCCCGACTGCATCATCTTCTGTTCGGCCAGCAGTTCGGAACCACATATCAGGGCGTTGCCGCCCATCTCTCCCCTGCACCCCGTAGACGGCGCGGCGGACCCCCCCGCAAGCGCCAGACCGCTGGCTGTAGGCGTCAGGCTCATGATACACCAGCGCAATTTGCGGTTTGTGACCCCGCCAGAGCAGGCGCCCGAGTGCCAGCCCGAGCTTAGGCTGAAACATTTGGGGCAGTACGATGATTCAGAAGCACAGGGCACGGACCTGCTGCTGCACGTGCCGCGGGGGTCCTGCAAGAGCTGGGTGGCCCTGCTGCGCGCTACGGGGGTCTATGATTTAGATAGCAAGCAGGGCGGGCCTTTTGTGAATGCGGTCCGTGGCTCAGGCGCCGCTCTTGACGCCTCGCCGACTCCCTCGCCGATTTCCACGCCTAACAGAATTTCCTGGGACAGCTTGACGGGCAGCACCACCTCCGAGCCGCGTGTTCCCAGAGACAGCGCGGACGAACCGCTCGCTAGCTCACCTACAACCGACGGATTGGGCGGCGGGGCCGTGCCGCCCGCCCCGCCGCCCCCTCCTGAGGGCCCCTCCTCCGCGCCTCGTCCCCCCCGGGCTAGCTTTGGACACGACGGACGCCCCGCTACGCCGGCAGCATACACTGCCACCCTTACCCAAATCGCGTTCAGCAGATTTGGGAACGGGCACGTTAAGCGCGGCCGTCCCTGTGTTGCCTCGCAGGCTGCCGCTACCCCCAAGGGCGAGCGGCTCAGAGCACGGCCTGCTTTCGCCGACAAGGCGCCCGCCTCCTCTAAATATAAAAACTTTAAGCAGCCCTTACCCACGGGCGCCTAGCACGGCGCCGCCCCGCCGCCGTTCCGACATGCTGTCCGGCGTTACCCCCCCTGTGGAGGGAGAGCCACCCGCTCTGGAAGACGACGTGGCTGACAACGTTGATTTCGAGGGCCCGGCAGGACGCCAGGCCTCACAGTCGCACAACAGGGTCGCGTCAGCACCCCCCGTGCTGACCAGGCTCAGGAGCTCCACTTGCTACAGTATGCCCGAGCCCTGCACGAGCAGGTGTGTGAACCGCGGGGAAACTAGGAGCGAGCCCGGCTCGCCCAGACACAGCCTGCCCTTTGGCGCAGAAGACCTCCAGCACCAACTCCTGGAATTACAAAAAATCCCCACGCTGGCAAATAAAAGCTTTAGCTTGGAGTCCCCCGGCTTGTTGCAAGGTAGGCTGAGTTCGCGTCGCATTGTTCTGAAACTAACCATTCGGCAAAGATGGGGGTATCACTTTTTCCGAAAATTTTCCAAGATTTTTAGCAACTTTCAGAAAACTTGTGCAAATGAAGGGAAATTCAGTATTTAGTTGCAGAACATAATAAAATGATATTAAAACATGTTTTTATTAATAGTCAACCACTTAGACTTCACCTCCGGAGGTGGACAGAAACCGGTCTGACACCTAATTTTTCCACTTTTTTCATGCCGGCGACGACAAGACTATGCTGGAAACAAGCGACAAAAATGCACAGCTTGGTTTTTTTGCTTTGTTTTATTTGTTTTTAGTATTTTCCTACATTATGAGCTGCTTTTACTTCAAAAAATCCCTGCCGCCGCTGTGATAGGGGATTCACGTGGGTAGTGGAAGGGGGGGGGGGGGGGGTGGTTTTTGACTATGCAAGTAAAGAGATTAGTTGAATTCTCAATTAATAACACAAATCTAGGTGTAATAATATTATTATTTAAGATTACTAAGTTCAGTAAGTTAGAAACTTATCCTTGCATTCAAAAATATCTTTAAACGTTGGTTATCTCGCTAGTAGTAGCGCATATGCACCCGCAAACCTACAAGTGCACCCCCCACACAAAAACAACAAAATAAAAGCAATGCCAAACAATTACAAGCATCTGGCAAAGAAAAGAAAGGAAAAGGAAGCGATACAAGAACCTAATCCATGTAGTCAAAATCAACGTCTCAGCGCCATCGACGCTAATGCAAACTCAAAAAAACTTGGTGAGTTTTGCGGGGTGGGGTGGGGGAGACCGGTGCCGCGTGGGGGTGTGGTGTTACCGGTAAAAGCGCTAGCTGCCATGCGCGCGATCACGTCCTCCAGTACTTGTTCTTTCTCGCTCTTGCTATTATTACTGTTATTATTATTATTAGTATTATTTTTAGTATTATTATTATTGTTATTACTCTTGTTGTTGTTGTTGTTGCTGTTGTTCTTCTGGGTTTTTTTCTTTTTCTTTTTCTTCTGACTTTCCTCCTCCTCCTCCTCCTCTTCTTCTTCCTCCTCCTCCTCCTCCTCCTTCTTCTTCTTCTTCTTTTTCTTCTTGTCCTGCAGCTGTTGTTGCTTTTCTTTTTCCATCCTTGCCTTCTCTTTCTGCTCCCTTGCATCCCTCTCCTTTCTCTCGTCTTCTAGAAGTTTCTTAATGGATTGTGTTTGATCTGCAATAGCCTTGTTGACAAGGGACTGAACGACTGCTCTCGAAACACCAGCGGCCGAACCCTCCTGAGTACACAATATTATCGTACACAGGACGGTCCGGACACCGGTGATTTCAAAGCAGGCGTTTAATCACTTATAAAGAAGGCAATTACAGAACAAACCAAGGCCATTAAGAATTGCTAGAAGACGAAAGAAATCAGAGGGAGGACAGGGAGAAGAAAAAGGTGCAAGAAAGGAAAGAAAAAAGAGAGGCAACAACAGGAAAATAAGAAGGAAGGAAAGAAGAAGAAGAAGAAGAAGAAGAAGAAGAAGAAGAAGAAGAAGAAGAAGAAGAAGAAGAAGAAGAAGAAGGAGGAGGAGGAGGAGGAGGAGGAGGAGAGATTTCATACCTCGTCGACGTGCTCTTGCTGTGACTCGTCCTTAACAGCCTTCGGCTTCTTGCTGCTGCTTTTGCCTAGCCAGACACAAATATACTAACAAGCAATAGAGGATGCAAGGTCAATTTGTTACCTGCCTTGCTCTTTTTGGGTTTCTTGTGCGTGGGAGTGGGCGTCTCGTCTTCCTCTTCCTCCTCGACCTCGAGCTCCTCCACCGGTTCTGCACACACCACATGCACATATATTATGATTCATGTTTTCCGTTTTCATATTACATCATACTCATTTTTGCTACCCAATTTCGGTTTCTTGACTCTGCTTGAAGACCGAGGTTCGCCGTTCCCTTCTCTCTTGCGCTAAAATGTGAGAAGAAAGAAAGGGGTGTGTGTTTGTGTGTGCACGTGCGTGTGTGTGTGTGTGGGGGGGGGGGGTGTGCAAGAAGCATATACGACCTTGTTTGCCATCAGCAGAAGCAAAAGCTCCTTCTTCCGCCAGTAGTAAAGCATCGGCGGCTCCGTAGGGTCGCCGATGTACTTCAAAAACTGCGGCTTGACTTCCTTCTCGAAGTCAAGCGGCGAGTTAGGAAGCATGCATGAGTGCTTCAGGTTGAACCCGAAGAAAGCCATGAGCTGGTACTGAATTTCGTTGGCAACACCATCTCCGTCAGTATCCACATTGCGTGCGGCGAAAATATAACGCTTTGATCCTGCCAAATACAGTACAACAGACTTTAGCGGCAAGATCAAAGCGTTATATCTTTGGAAAAAACATAATGTACCTCGATTGACTGATGCAGCATTCATTTTTTGCCAGCCGACAGGAAAAATGATGAAGAGACTGCGCATATGCAAATTAAACAAAAGAAATGTTCAATCAATACAATTTTGGGCAACAGGGACCCAGGAGCACAGGGGGAAACTTCCCCCTCCGATGTCTCCACTTGCGTAGACGCCGTGAGCTTAAATTTATTATATTTTTCAAGCACAACGTCCAGCAACAGCGGCCCCTCCCTGGGTTTGCCGTCTTCGGAAGTAAACTTAAACAGCAAGCTAATTATAATCCAAGCAGCACATGCACACACATACATACATACATACACACACACACAGCACAAACACAACACACATACACAGCACACAATGTTACAAAGCTCACACAGCGCAAGAAGAAAAAGAAGAAGAAAAAGAAGAAGAAAAAAAAGAAAAAGAAGAAGAAAAAGAAGAAAAAGAAAAATAAGAACTTCAAGCTAAAAAGAAGAAGAAGAAAGAAAAAAAGAAGAAAAGAAAAAGAAGAAGAAGAAGAGAAAGAAGAAGAAGAAAAAGAAGAAGAAGAAGAAGAAGAAGAAGAAGAAGAAGAAGAAAAAGAAGAAGAAGAAGAAGAAGAAGAAGAGAAGAAGAAGAAAGAAAAAAGAGAGAGAAAGAGAAGAGAAGAGAAGAAGAAAGAAGAAGAAGAAGAGAAGAAGAAGAAGAAGAAGAAGAAGAAGAAGAAGAAGAAGAAAAACAAGAAGCAGCAGAAGAGAGAGCAGAAGAAAAGAAAAAAGAAGAAGAAGAAAAGAAGAAGAAGAAAAGAAGAAGAAGAAAGAAGAAGAAGAAGAAGAAGCAAGCAAGCAGCAGCAGTAGCAGAAGCAGCAGAAGAAGAAGAAGAAGAAGAAAAGAAGAAAAGAAGAAGAAGAAGAAGAAAAGAAGAAGAGAAGAAAAGAGAAGAAGAAAAGAGAAAGAAGAAAAAGAGAAGAAAAGAAAAGAAGAGAAGAGAAGAAGAGAGAAAAAAGAAGAGAAGAAGAAGAAGAAAGAAGAAGAAGAAGAAAAAGAAGAAGAAGAAGAAGAAGAAGAAGAAGAAAAGAAGAGAGAAGAAGAGAAGAAGAGAAGAAGAAGAAGAAGAAGAAGAAGAAGAAAAAAAAGAAAGAAGAAGAAAGAAGGAAGAAGAAGAGAAGAAGAAGAAGAAGAAGAAGAAGAAGAAGAAGAAGAAGAAGAAGAAGAAGAAGAAGAACACAGCAACAAAACCAATAATAACAATAAAAGTAATAACAATGTTTAAAAATAATAGTAATGATAATAACAATAAATAATAACAATCACAACAATAACAATAACAATAATAACAATAATAACAGTAATAATAATAATAATAATAATAATAATAATAATAATAATAATATTAATAATAATAATAATAATAATAATAATAATACCAGTCTTGCCAGGACTTCCCTGAAATGAAAGAGAAGATAGACGTCGCCCACACACGAATCTTGCCATCCGGGCACTTTGGTAACTTGTGACCCGGATTGTCAGGGTCCTCATCACCTTCATCCGGATCCCCAGCTTCAGGCTCCTCCTCTTCATCCAAGCCCTTGTTTTCCTCATTCTCATCCTCCTTCTTCTTGGTTTCCTCATTCTCATCCTCCTCACTCTCATCCTCCTCATCGGCCTCCTCCTTCTGTTCTTCCTCGTTCTTCTCTTCTTCTTCTTTTTTCTTGTTCGCGTCTTTCTTCGTCTTCGCCTTCTCTTTCTTCTTCTTCGACGCCTTCTTCTTCTCTTCTTCCTCCTCCTCCTTCTTCTTGTCTTCTTCCTCCTTCTTCTTCTTCTTCTTCTCCTCCTCCTTCTTCTTCTTCTGTTCCTCCTCCTTCTTCTTCTTCTCTTCTTCCTCCTTCTTCTTTTTCGCATCCTTCTTTTTCTTCTTCTCTTCTTCCTCCTTCTTCTTCTTGTCTTCTTCCTCCTTCTTCTTCTTGTCTTCTTGCTCCTTCTTCTTCTTCTTCTGTTCATCCTCCTTCTTCTTCTTCTGTCCTTCCTCCTTCTTCTTCTTCGCATTCTTCTTTTTCTTCTTCGGACTATCTTCTTCCTCCTCCTCCTCCTCCTTCTTCTTCTTCTGTTCTTCCTCCTTCTTCTTCTTCAGTTCTTCCTCCTTCTTCTTCTTCGCCTCCTCCTCCTTCTTCTTCTCTCCTTCCTCCTTCTTCTTCTTCGCCTCCTTCTTCTTCTTCTGTTCTTCCTCCTCCTTCTTCTTCAGTTCTTCCTCCTTCTTCTTCTTCGCCTCCTCCTCCTTCTTCTTCTCTCCTTCCTCCTTCTTCTTCTTCGCCTCCTTCTTCTTCTTCTCTTCTTCCTGCTTCTTCTTCTGCTCTTCCTCCTCTTTCTTCTTACTCTTCTCTTTCTCATTCTTCTTTTCTTCCGCTTTCTGCCTCTTCTGTCTTTGCTGTGGGGGACCTGCTTCGTCGGCGTCGCCCAGTTTGTCGTCCCATAGCGTGGCTTTATCCTTCTTCAGTAGTCCTGCTTGAGTCCAGGAGTAGCAGAAGCCGGAGACCAACTCATCGAGGTCGCCTTTACCCTGCATGTTACACATGGACAAAAAAATGAACAGGCAAGCATACAATCTTAGTGTACCAGCTCATACTTGCGAAAGACGTCGTCGGGAATCTCGACCTCTTCGAACGGCTCCACGTCTGGGGAGCCGTTCAAAGTAAGGAAGATTTCCCCTCGCGAATTTTTTCGAATGGTTTGTAAGGTGGCGGCAACGAGCTTCTTACATGCCGTCTTGGGCATCGGAGATAATCCTACATTCAAACATCTTGTGACTTTGCAGAATGCGAAATGAGTTGCCTCCAAAGTTCAGTCGACGAGGTGGGCGGTGGGAGCTGGAAAATCCGGTCAAAAATGTACGTTCAAAAACGCTGAAGGGTAGGTGTTGTTTACAAGAGTTTATGCAGAGTTTGTATTGAGAGGAGAGTAGTTTGAGAAGATGTAACAGCATTCCCGCCTATTCCATAGACCAGGATAGGCGGGAATGCATTTATTTTTTTATGTACTAAACGGTCTGTGTAGAAAAATCTGCACAAAAATTTGTCAACACCAACCTCCATGATACTTGCAATTCCTTGCCTATCTACTGCATTTATTGTGGCCGCAGTCTGGAGAAGGTAAAAAGCAATACAGTACTATAATGTAAACCCATGCCATTTATATCTCTAATGGAAACTGTGCAGAGTAGGAGTTGTACTAGTTCGATAAACCTATGCTTATGACTTGGTTTTTTTACAAAAATTTGTGCAGAGTTTGTATTGAGAGGAGAATAGTTTGAGAAGATGTAGCAGCGTTCCCGCCTATTCCGTAGACCAGGATAGGCGGGAATGCATTTATTTTTTTATGTACTAAACGGTCTGTGTAGAAAAATCTGCACAAATTTTTGTCAACATCAACCTCCATGATTGTTGAAATTCCTCCCTGCCTCCTCACAAATCAAGTGATACGGTAAGATAAGCTACAGTCAAATGTTTGTTGAAGCCATACATATTAATTCCTAATATTTGACAACCCAACTGAATCTATTTGCCACAAGCGAGCAGTTTGATAAACCTATGTCTATGACTTGATTTTTTACAAAAGTTTGTGCAGAGTTTGTATTACGAGGAAAGTATTTTGAGAAGATGTAACAGCATTCCCGCCTATTACATAGACCAGATTAGGCGGGAATCCATTTCTTTTGTTACGTACAAGATGGTCTGTGGAGAAAGCTCTGCACAAACTTTTGTCAACACTTAAAAAATGTGGGGGGGGGGGGGTCACACATGGGACACTCCCCCAACTTCAATATTTATCTGAATTCCAAAAACATTACACCAGCATCAAGATCGATGCTGTGGCTACCTACAGTGCAAATATGAGCTCCCAATTCCTCCTGGTTCCCACAAGCCATGGCCTAGTCAGACAGTGACGTGCGAAAATGCGGGGGTGGGGGGGGGGTGGCCCTGTGCTGCACATGGCATTAAAGAATGAACTTACTTCGTTACTTTGATTGCGTAATTCGCATTTGATGTAAGTTCATTTTTTAAACCTATTTCAAGCCAACTAGCGCGAGTTATCAGGAGGGTAAAGGGAGTGTCCCATGCTGGTGGTGCTCATGCTGGGGGGGGGGGGGGGGTTGCATGATGTTTGGTGCACTCACCTAACAAAACTACTTGCTCCTATTAAGTAAACTAAATATCAGCATCAACATCATGACTGGGGCTAGCTCCCCTTCCACTCTCGCTTCCTGAAAAAATTTTGTTCACACAAACCATGCCTTACTCTGCTGGTGGTGCTCATGCTGGGGGGGGGGGCATGATGTTTGGTGCACTCACCTAACAAAACTACTGTTGCTGTTGCTGTTGCTGTTGTCGCTGTTATCGCTGTTGCTGCTGTTGCTGTTGCTGTTGTCGCTGTTGTCGCTGAAAAAGAGAGAGATAGAGAGAGAGAGAGAGAGAGACAAAGACACAAACATTAATGTCTCCCTCTCTCTCTCTCTCTCTAGGCATGCTGAGGGCTGCCAAAGCGCCGATTTACGTGGCCCACCGCGATGGTGGTTACGGAGTTTTTGCCAGTATATACCTTCCTCCTTCCTTCGAGCTTGGGATCCTGGAAGCGGGCGGACGTGCTCTGAATCTTGATCGTAGTACTGCTTTATCAGAGCATTTTACTATGAAAATTGGGAACTTACTTCAAACTGGCATGCATCCCATTCACTTTATTTCCCCTTCAAGCAGAAATGCTTTGCATCTAATAAATTCTTCATCAAAAGGATTCAACTCGAGTCCTGAGAAGCTTGACGATACTCCCCGACCTAACGTGAAGGTAAATTAATAACCAGTACATCATATATGAAAATTGCTACAATTCACATGCGTAACTAGTAATGTGACAGTCGCCATACATAAAATAAAAAAACATGCAAATGCACATGCATTATTACATATATACATGCGTATACATCATACATACATGATTGTTACGTGCATTCTTTTCCAGATCAGCAAGGGGACTCCAATCGTCACGGTGAGCACTGCAATAGGCAAAGATGAAGAGATTTTGCTCAATTATGCGCCGAATCCGGATTTAAGCATCACTACGCTACCGAGCGATGCATACCCGCACTGGCTGAAAGAAGCTGCCAAGCAACGCGCTAAAATTCCGGTATTTTTGTACGAGACGGACATTGGCCATGTGTGTTTCATTGTTCCTGAGCAAGAGCATCCTATTCCTTTGAAGTTAGTGTCATTGACGCACGAAGAGAAGCTTGCGCTTTTGAGCACGGTTAGTAGTGTTACTTCCGATGGATGCGCAACTTCGCAGCCGGTGTCAAGATCTTTATCTATGTCAACAGAGCAGAAAATGAAGTTGCTCAACAGCGTTACTTCTGTTTCAGCTGCAGAAAGTCAGAATACTCTTCTGCGAAGGGCGAGCTCTAGCGTTACAGTTGTGCTGGAAAAATCAAGCTCTAGTAATACGAAGGTAATAAATAAATAAAATCAATCACTAGGTAGCTTCTTATTTGATTTATTTACAGGTACTTGGTTCTGACATCGATACTGACGTGGACCAGAGGGAGGAGCCGCAGAGTAGTCCGGTCAAGTTCAAAGATAATAGTGGGAGACTTTTTGTTCCTACTGGATCTTTGGTAATTCTCTTTCTCTTTTGCTTGCTTGCGAAAGTTGGTAGCTATTGTGGTTTGTTTAGAGCGTTGACGAAGGCGATTCGGATAATGATTCGAAGTGCTACCGTGAACCTACCGATCCTAGCGATACTAGGCTCCCCCCTCTGGTCGACGACGAATATGTTGGTGCGGAATCTAGTATTCTGGGCAACTACAACGAGCTGATGGAATCAAATGAGCTGTTATGTGACCTGATGAAATTGTCACCACTTCCTGTACAACGAGCACGCAAAAATCCCACTCGCCCCTACAAAATGAAACACCGCACCAAAGGAAACGTGAAGTTACAGAGACAGGAAGCGCTCAAGAAGTTGTTGGGGATAACCTTCGCAGACCTGGATAGAGAAGTGAAGTCTGTTTGCTGTCAAAAGTGGAAGTGTTACTCATTCATCGACACGCGCGATGTGCTACACACGCGAGCGAAGAACGCAGCATCGTCACTAAGTGAGCTTTACACGTGGACAGCTGCTCAGCTTGAATCCTTCCAAACTAAAATTGGTTCGTTTCAATATATGTACCTAACGGAGGCTGTCTGCAGAACAGCTTGGCAGCGCATCCACGGCATCAGCGACGCAGTTTTATCTCGAGCACACAAGCTTCTTGCCAACAACACGAAGGTCTTTGCCAGAAAGTCAACCGCAATTCCCGAAACAGAAGATCTTGTTGCAATTTTGCTATGTGAAAAATTCGCAAACAGTCATCCCGAGATATGTAGCGACGGTGTATGGAGGCTACAAGAAATGGCTGAGGACGCCGGAGTGCAAAAGTATGTTCGGGACAACTGGAAAGAAGTGTGTCTACGGTACGGAACTTCTAAGAGAGTGAATCCTGATAAGCCTCCAACAGACAACACAATCAACAAAGTTTGGAAAGCGGATTTCTCAAACGTCAAGTTTGTACGAGGTAATATGCATATAATTGATTGATGTTTGAATCGTTAGCATAGCATAGCATTCATCATTACTCACTACATCTTTGTGCTGCAGCGGGAGACTTTTCCAAATGCGACATCTGCACGAGGCTTGCGGTTCGGCATGCCCGAGGTTTCCTGAGTGACACAGCAGCTCAGACTTGGCGCCGCCAGAGCCGCCTTCATCACAAAATTCACAGAACGTGCCGTGTAGCGAGCATGCAACGCAAGAAGGGTGCGCAAGAAGATCTCCATGCTACTGTTATATCTGCAGATATGAAGCCGCCTGTGCGGATTCCATCTTGTCGCCGTGCTGCTAAAGACTTTAAAGGGAAAATGGTCTTTCGCCTGTGTGTCGGTATCAACACTTGTTACACTACCGATACTAACTTTATTTTCACGTACCTGGAAGGCGCAGTGGAGCATGGCGTGAACAGTAATATCACCATGCTTGCATCACTTTTGCATTGGGAGCTTTGGCATCCTCGCACTATGCAAGCTTGGAAGTTATTCCTGGAGTGGGACGGCGCCGGTGATAACACTGCGTGGGCTATGCTAGGCTTTATCGGGCTTAATGTTGTCGACCGTGGTATCCGTTGGCAAGTAGAATCTCATCGCAAGCCACCTGGGCACGGCCATGACGGGAATGATCAGTCATTCAGAGTGATGGATATTGGGTGGAAGAGCACCTTCCTCACAACCAATATCGCTCAAGCTTTGTTAAAACTTATCCTTGCTTTCAAAAAACAAAGATCGACCTTTGTGTTGGTTGTTCTTGCATGTAATTACGACTGGATGACGTATTTCAGTCCATGTATGAACAAAAGCTTCAAGAATTACAACAGGCCTCTGGCCTGGCGCATCACCAAGAACGAGGATCCTGATCAGTTACCGACTGCGGATTTCAAAACAATGGGAGACGCACAGGAGGAATTTCATGGAGAGAAGGATAATCCCCAAGGAGCATCAGTGAAACTGTTCATTCAGCGCCCCGGTATTGTATTATATTATTCCCTTCCCTCCCCCCCCCCCCCACCTCACGTGCATGTGTTGTATATATTGCAATACCGGGGCGTTGGATGTATTGCAGCGGCTGATATGCCTCGCAAGCTTCCTGTGGGATACTTCGTCAACCCACGTTTGAAAAAGGATATTCGATCTTTGAGCAAGTACCTAGAGCCGGACGAGACTGCGCATGTGGAGGAGATGTTGGCGGCTGGAAACCTGACAAGAATCGAAATTGATGGCGACTACTTCGACGGTGGTTTGCCCGGACGCCCTGCTCATATGAAGTGTGGAAAATACAAAGCAGAATTCCGACTGGTTGATGAGCTGCCGATGAATTGGATGGAGTTGCCTCCTAACCGTAAAGAAAAGATAAACGCTCTTACCCATTTGACACCTGACGAGCTTCTTTCTTTACCACGCACATATTTTGTTAACGAGGGAAAGGCTCCCGCTCACCCACGATGGCGCGGTGCACAGGAGCTTACTGAGGAAGAAAAGAGGGAGCAGGACTTGGCTTTTGGAAATGTTGAGCATCCGTGGCGCAAAGTTTTCATTTTACTTACATCGTTTCAAGACAAGCAAGCGTTTGCATCCAGCCAAATGGTAGTCAAGGAACTAAAGGACTGGCTCAGAATGCACGGTGTTGCAACGCAAGATGCCGACCGGAAGCAGTTTAAAAAGGCGCAGCTTGTTGACTCAGCATGGAACCATTTTCAAATCTGCCGCTGCAACTTAGAAGAAGAAGTGGATGCCAAACTAGCTGGTGCTGAACCCGCGCTATCTGAGAACTCTTCTTCTACTACTAGCACAGACAACTCTTCTTCTAGCTCAGAGGAAGAAGAAAACGGTACTAGTGTATGCTATATCTGCAACACTGGTCGCATTTCGTTATTATTTACTGTAGGTGTCTCAGACTCAACTGTGCCGCCACGAGGACGCCAACCAAGCCGTCAGCGCGGACGTCGCCGCGCGCGTCGAGCAGCAGGTCAACGCGGACGCAAGCGTGCGCGAAATTCAGCTGATTCCAAGCGGGCGATGCAATCTCAACGCAGGAACAGTCAGGTGCAAGGCGCAAATCAGCCAGGCCCCAATCCGTGGGATTGCCCTTCCTGTAAGATCCATAACGCTGAAGGTGGAGACAAATGCCAATTGTGTGAGTGGCCAGCAGATGTCGGTAGCTCTGATAGCTCTGACGACAACGACCCATTAATGTAGCCTTGAAATACATTCTAATCAAGGAAATACTGCAACCTTCACATCACACAACCACCCCCCCCCCCTCCCCCTTCCACTACCCACGTGAATCCCCTATCACAGCGGCGGCAGGGATTTTTTGAAGTAAAAGCAGCTCATAATGTAGGAAAATACTAAAAACAAATAAAACAAAGCAAAAAAACCAAGCTGTGCATTTTTGTCGCTTGTTTCCAGCATAGTCTTGTCGTCGCAGGCATGAAAAAAAAGTGGAAAAATTAGGTGTCAGACCGGTTTCTGTCCACCTCCGGAGGTGAAGTCTAAGTGGTTGACTATTAATAAAAACATGTTTTAATATCATTTTATTATGTTCTGCAACTAAATACTGAATTTCCCTTCATTTGCACAAGTTTTCTGAAAGTTGCTAAAAATCTTGGAAAAATTTCGGAAAAAGTGATACCCCCATCTTTGCCGAATGGTTAGTTCTTACTTGAAGGCACACCCCGATAAGAACCGAGCAAATGCCAAGGGTTACTACCACAAAAATAAGGAAAAAATTAAGGCACAGCGGAAGGAGCGATACGAAAAACAAAAGGAAGAATTGATAAGTTTGAGGCGATTGCGGGATAGTCTGGCGGTAAATATATAAATTATTTTATATATAAATATATCCACCATAATATACTATGGACACTAGACTGCTGATGACACGCCCATACTGGGCACAGGAAGATTTACAATTACACATTGATTACACGGAGGGAAATTATTTTTTAAATTTAATCAATGCTGTCCGTTTTGTTGCCCCCGACGGCCGATGGGACACTAATCACTGGCAGGTGGCACGTATGCTAGAAGGTGGCACGGAAAGTTATTGTTGCTGTGGGCACATAATTACAAAGAACTTCATAATCAAGCACAGGACGAGTGGTGCTGAGATGATTGTTGGCTCTCATTGTGTCAAGAGGTTTAATAATCGTAAAATGAATGAAGAGTTGTCGTTGCTAGTTAGACTTAACGACCCCAATGTTAAATTTTGTAGCCACTGCGAAAGTAAAAGGGCGATTTCAAAAAATATAATAGCACGATACCCGAACAAGGACAAATACTACCACACGACATGTATGCGAAAGGCCTTTTACCAATGCACCTTTTGTAATGCTTACAGAGGATATGAACCATGCGACTGCTACAATAAAATACGAAACAACACTCCCTTTTGGTTGCGGTGAGTATATATAGAATATTTTAATTTCTTCTAAGGATAAGATAACATATGGGTATAGATATATAGAACAATTTAATTATTTTTCTATAAAAAAATCTGACCACTGATATACAATGACCGCCCCTATGTTGGACAATGGCAACTGGCACTGGAAACAGGAAGAAGCACTGGAGGGCAAAACGGCCGAAATCCTTATCAAATGGGGCAACAAACAATTTACTACTTTACCAAACCAAGAAGACTTTATTGAATTGATTGAAAAAACCCCCGAAGAACAAAAACAATTTTACGAAGTGTTGATGGATGGTAAGCCACAGCGAATGTTTGCCGATTTGGACGGCGATAACTTGAGTATCTCACGAGAGAAGATGTATGAACGATGGAACGATTTAATGGAAAATGTATTTCAACTACTTGGTATGAAATACAACCCGAAAAAGGCCAAATACTTGGATGCTTGCAAGGGTGATAAGATGTCGTGCCACTTTTCATATGACAACGGCTTCGTATTTGCCAACTGCGACACACAAAAAGAATTTTGGAAATTCGTGGAAACCATTATTGAAAAAAATTACACTGACCTCTGCTTTACCTTTGAACGACAGGATAAAAAAATTGAACTGCGAACCATTCTGGATATCTCCGTGTATAACAAGAACCGAGCATTTCGCACTATTTACTCTCACAAAGACGGGAGCAATCGTGTGTTGCTTCCATACTCTTATACACCAAAAACCAATACATTGAAACTATTGCAAGATGTGGATATTGATGATTACTTAATCATGCGACCCGACGAAACCTCATATTATGGTGTTAAACTGCCCGAATACACTTCTCTGCGACGATACCAGCACATAACCATTGCGGATGTTGAACAAATCATACTCAGTAAAGTGCCTAATGTGGAGATAAAAGAGCAAAAGCAACGAATGTTAATTTTAAAAACGAAAGGAGTGAGAAAATGTATCATAAATGGCGAGGAGAACCAAAGCGACAACTGCTATGTTGTGTGGAAACGAGACGGGCTTTATTTCTACTGCCATGATACGGGTTGTGAAGGTAAAGGTGTGCGAATTCATGAATTTACTCCCGCAAATGCTCAAAATATCAACACTATTGATGACTTACGGCGACTTGGCAGTGAGTGTAAGACGATTGAAAAATTCAAAGATTTTCTAGAAACCGCTTTGGCATGGATGAACAAATCATATTGTTTTGCTAACTTGGCAAAGCCAACCATAATTGAAGAATACATGGATGCTAGGGACAAAATGGTGTTTCGTTATAAAACAGAAACGGCGATGGAGGCCTTCTTCAAAAACAAAAAAATAAAGACTAATCTTTCAAAGGAAGACTGGATGGCACTAGGCAAAAACCCCGCCACATTGAATGTTGTTGATTTATACAAAATGTGGAATACTCACCCGAAACGACGAGAGGTAAATGATATTATCTTTGACCCCAAGGCATACTTTGATGACAATAAAAAAGGGTTTTACAACTTATTCAAAGGATTTGCCGTCCCCGCCGACACATTGCACGATGTAAAATCATTTACTCCAGAAGAAGAGAAAAACGAGCCATTCTTTCAACATATTTTAAACAGATGGTGCGGTGGAGACCAAAATGTCTATAAAAAGGTTTTGGATATGTTTGCACACATTTACCAAAAGCCGTGGGAGAAATTACATTTATCTTTGGTGCTAACCAGCACAGAACGAGCAGGAAAGGGGATTATCCTTGAAATATTCAAAGATATTATTGGTGGCGAATATTACTTTCAGCCCTCCGATGTGAAAGAAGTGTTAGGCGACTTCAATGCCCAACTAGCACGGGCTATAGTCGTATATATGGACGAAATGGTGTGGGGTGGTGATAAAGAACGAGCGGGCACTATTAAGAAAATGGTATCAGAAAATACACTCACTCTCAAACAAAAATATTTACCAAATCTTACATTAGAAAATATCTTCTTCTTGGTGCTTGCTTCTAACGAAGAATGGGTTGTCCCCGCAGGAACAACGGAGCAACGATGGCTGGTATTGGAAGTATCGGACGAATTGGCACTAATGAAAGAAAACGAAAAAAGAAAAGTGATTGCGGATATTCGTGCAATTGACCGACAGCGACTGGCGAAGTTTCTTGCCGAACGAGACCTTAGCACTTTTAATGATCGCGAGACGATATTAACAGGCGGACTACGACAACAAAAAGTAAAAACACTATCTAAAATGCGGGAAGTGGTGGTTAGATTGTTTAAACGATGGCCATATTTCAAGCGGAATGCCAGAAATACAATTTGGAGATGAAGTCTCAAAAGAAGTAATGTATGACATATATAAATCAAATATTAATGACCCTCATACTTCGCAGACAAGTTTCTGGATGCAAATGAAAAAACTGATCCCCGATGCAAGGGAAACAAAGAAAACCATAGGCGGAAGGAGACCAAGATTTATACAATTACCCTCTCTGGAAGAATGCCAGAACACATGGCGAACTATTTACGGAGACCAAGAATGGCGATTTAGCACACAGGACGACGACGATGAATAAACAATAATACCTTCTGGTATTTTTTTTCTATCCATTATATAGTATGAGCACAAAGCAAAGTTATTTGGACGAGATCGCCAAATGGGAGATTGATAGCAATGTTAAGAAACCGACCATTAAATGGACGAAACCCGACATTGTATCATTTTATGAACAATACAAACCAAATGTTGATCAACATACTAGCGACAATGTAAAAGTAGAAATGCCGTCGGCCACTACACTGGAAAACATAGTTAGCAGTATGGCAGAGGAGGAAGAGAGTGTGCCATTCAAAACGGCGGATTTAGTAGAAACAGGCATTACTGAAATCAAGGTTAATGTGGGCGAGGAAATAGAAAAAAAGGAAACGGAAGCAAAAGAAGAGAAGAAAACACCGATTAAAGCAAAGCGGAATCCGCCCGAGAGCGGGTATAGTTGCTATGAAATAATAACGGCACATTTGAAAGTATCAAAAGACCCGTTTAATTTCTTGTATATGAAAGTTGAAGACCGCACCATATTACAGGATGATATGAAGAAATGGCACGAGAGTAGATACGCACACATACCACCAGAGCAACGCCCCACTCTTAAATATGGTAAGTTAGATTATAAGACGTTTTTCCGCGATGTCTTATCTCAACACGAGGGCAAACTCACGACACTAAAAGATATGTATGACAGGTTTCATGTGTAAGAGGCAGTTAGTGCTATGTCTCTCATCACATCAATATTAAAATATGATGGTTTAAAAGAGACATAATCCGCAGATGCCGTTTTGTAATATACTTCCAATGTTATTGGAGCATCCGCCGCATACGTTACCAGAGCATCATTGGTTGTATTATTTACAATTCGTATAGTGCGGTTGTTGGTAGTGTCCGAGGGGTTTGGACAAGTCATCTGCCATATCAAATTCATTTGAACTCCATATCTTTGGATTAGCCACACACAATCAAAAGACTTATAATCAATGGCGGTTGTATAATTTAGCACTTCGGTATAATAATCATATGTATTCGTGCCATCTGTGATATGAAACCAAAATTGAAAAGTGGCAATGCCAGTCGGAGCGGGTAAATTCAATGAACCACGAAATGATACATTAATGAAATAACCATATCCTAAACTTGATATTGTTTTGCTACCATATCCGCCCGTGCATAGAGTGGTAAATGTGGAACTCGTCATCCATGACCTAAGGTCAAGAACAACATACGCATTTTGAATGTTTCTTGTTAATGTCGGGGTAGCCACGACCGCGATTGTTTTTGTGTCAACAGATTGTTGCTCTTGCGAACGGCCAAATATATTCATTTTTTTAAGACTAAATATATATCTATCTTATATTATAAGATTTATTATAAAATAATAGAATTTAAATATGAACCATTTAGGAAATCCGTGGGCATATCACTATTACGGGTCTGTGATAATAGACGAGGATTTAGAAGTTGATGGCGTATTATACGGCGACCATATTGAAGCAAATTCAATACAAGCAAGGACTGATGATATAACAATATCCTCGCGAAATAATAACTCCTCTTTGTTGATATCTGACAGCGGTTATGTGTCCATTAATAATGAATATGATTTGCCATTAGCGGACGGCACGGCTAATCAAATATTAAAAACGGATGGGCTAGGCAATACTTCATATTTGCTACATTGACTTCAAGTTATATAAGCGACTTTGAATTAGATAAATTAACGGATGTAGTCATAACAGGCACACCCACAAATAACCAACTACTCATTTATAGCACAGGACAATGGCGCAATACAAACTCGCCTTTTCTTAGATTGGATGGGCTCACTATGATGTTTGGAAATTTAAATATGGGAGGTTTTAATGTAGTAAATGTCGGTAATGTTGATGGTATTGATGTTTCGGCTCTTGATAGTGCTGTGGTTAAATTAACAGGAGACCAAACCATAGCAGGAATTAAGACATTTAGCAGTATAATAAATGCTAGTGCGGGTATTGATATGAAAAGCCAAAGCATAACAAATGTTAATCTTGTTGATGGTATTGATGTTTCTGCTCTTGATACCGCAGTCGTTAAACTAACAGGAGACCAAACCATAACAGGGAATAAAACATTTACTACTTATTTGGGTATAAAAGACTCAAATCCATTAAATACAGGTAAGTTATTCTTTAATTATAACAGTAATATGGGCACCATTCTATGACGGCGATGCTTCAACAAAAGCATATACCGATACGAAACTGGCAAAGGACGGCACAACGGCTATGACGGGCAGTTTAAATATGGGTGGTTTTTCAATAACAAATGTTAATCTTGTTGATGGTGTTGATGTTTCTACTCTTGATACTTCTGTCGTTAAACTAACAGGAGACCAAACTATAGCAGGAACCAAAACATTCAGCAACATAATAAATGCTAGTGCGGGGATTGATATGAAAAGCCAAAGCATAACAAATGTTAATCTTGTTGATGGTGTTGATGTTTCTACTCTTGACACTTCTGTCGTTAAACTAACAGGAGACCAAACCATAGCAGGGAATAAAAAATTTACTTCAACAATAGAAGTACGGGGTGCTACTGCTCCAACCGCTTTTGATGGTATTGGTATTGCCTTTGATACAGCGACAAATATTGGAATGATTGCCGCACAAAAAATAGCAACTGCGACTTATTATCCGATACAAATAACGGGTTCGTATGTTGAGTTATATTCAGGTAATAATGTAATTATAACCGCAACTGGCACTACACTATCTTTGAATAACAACAAAATAACAAACTTAGCCACACCATCAGCAACAACGGACGGAGCAAATAAAAGTTATGTTGATACAAAAGACGGACAAAATGTGAAACTAACAGGAAACCAAACCATAGCAGGAATTAAGATATTTAGCAGTGCCCTTGAAATAACAGGAAATTCAACGAATGCGACAACAAAAGGAACTTTCGTGGTTTTTAACTCCACAGCCAATATAGGAACTATCGGATGCCTTGATATGGGCACTGGTGTAAATTATAACTTTGAAATAAATGCGAAAAAAATAAGTTTCATTATTGATGGAGCAATAGTCGGTTGGGTAAATGCTTCGGGGCTAGATTGTAATAGTAGCAAAATAGCCAACCTTGGAACTCCTACATTAGCGACGGACGGAGCGACAAAAGGGTATGCGGACACATTGGACGGGCAAAATGTAAAACTAACAGGAGACCAAACCATAACGGGAATTAAGATATTTAATGGAACAAGAAATGACGTAAAAGCACTGAATTTGTTAAGCCAAGCCGATTTTAATAATGTGGATATCATTAATGGTGGAAATATAACATATAATGGGGCGAGGATATTAAACCAAAACGGAGGAGACATATTCTTTTCACAGACATCAGGAGATTATCAGTATTTCTTATTTACTTTAAATACTGCTACAAGCGGAACCGCGAACCAAAGAGGTTATGTATTTACGAATGTAGCATCTGATGTAAAAGGAGCAGGACTTTATATTTCAAAACTTTTGGACAATAAAAGTGCTTCGTCTGACATTGTCCGTTTTAACAATGCTGGCGGTATGCGGTTTTATGGTGCTTTGGATATGAACTCAAACAACATAACAAATGGTGGATCAATAACAGGAACTACAATTACTTCAACCGCGGGTATATCAACCACAGCCTTAACAGCGAGCGGATTAATAACAGCAGATGGCGGTTGTAAGTTATCTATTCAAAATAAAGTAGATGGAGGAAATGGACAGGGTATATTTATGTGGGATACAGACAACTCAGGATGGGGTATTTATATGGCTCAACCAGGTGCGAGTAAATCATTAGGTGGAGGAACAGCGGTGGCAGGCAACGATATTTCAGGCTTTGCTGTAAGATTTAGGAGTGGTAATGCTTCGGCGGATGGTTTTGTGTGGGAGAATTCTGCGGAACAATTGTTAATGTCATTAAACGGGGCCGATGGAACTTTATGGACAAAAGGATTGATAACGGCGAGTGCGGGAGTATCAACAACAACATTAACAACGACTGACAATATAGTAGTAGGTGCTGGAAAAAGTGTTTTCATTGATAGAAGTGCCTTGGCAAACAATAAACTGGTTTTATGGGATGGAGGAACACCATCAACGACTGCTTTTCTTGGATTTGGTGTTGCTAATAATACATTGTTATATAATGTTAATTCTGCCGATAGCCACGTATTTTATCATAGTGCGGCGACAGAATTATTTAGAATTAACAACACAGCAATCACTGCTTCAAAGGCAATAACAGCAAATGCGGGGATTACATATTCTGGGGTGCTAACAACGGCATCAGCATCAACTAATGGGGCGAAAATAGCAATTCAAGGACAAACAGACGGAACAAATGCGAGAGGAATATTTATGTGGGACATCGGAGATTCAAACTGGGGGATTTATATGAGCCAGTCTGGGGCGAATAAAGCATTAAGTGGAGGAACAGCACCAGCAGGAGGAGTAGGCGGAGGATTAACTTCTTATTCTATTAGATTTAGAGTGAATGGTTCTTCAACGAGTGGGTTCATATGGGAGAATAATTCAAATACTGCTTTAATGTCTTTGAAAGCGAGCGATGGACAATTATGGGTATTGTCTAATCCAATTCAATATTCAGACAGGAGAAAAAAAGAAGATATAAAGGAATGTTTAGGCTTAGATTTTATTAATAAGTTAAATCCAGTCTGCTATCGTATGATTGACGACAAAAAGAAATGTAGGACTGGCTTAATAGCACAAGAATTAGAAGACATACTAACAGAAATGGATATGCTAGATTTTGGCGGTTTTTATAAAAGAAACAATTATGGTTCCGTGTCCAAAGCAAAGAGCGGAATACGAATTGAAGGGTGTAAGTATCAATCCAGAAGATGTTAAATGTGTTGATAGTGGTGATGTCGGTTATGGTATAGGTTATTCTGAGTTTATTGCACCATTAATTAAGGCCGTTCAACAATTATCAGAAAGGATAGATTTATTAGAAAAAGAAAATAAAAATCTCATGAATATACTACAAGAAATTAGAGAAAATGTCAAATAATACGACTAGACTTCACAGACCCCCGCCTATTATGGATATGGATGGCGAACTAACTCCCGAGTTAAAATCCCGTGTTCTTGAAGTAGAACTAAAGACTGAGGAAAAAAAAGTAGAGCACGAATTAGAGGATAACTGGAATTGTTGTATGTCAAACAAGAAAACCGACAGCAGAATGATTAAATACTTATTTCAAATGGGTATCATTATCGCCATCATCACCCTTTGTATCGTGAGGCTATCTGAAAAGAACTTACCTTGTGAGGTTGCTAATACTTATGTCGGTATTTTAACACTTTTGATTGGGATATGCCTTCCATCACCTTCTTCAAAGAAATGAGCACTCGTATATATGTGTCATATACCATCTATTATCACCATCACAGATTAAAGGTAGTGCTTCATCAAAACTAACACACCAATCACTAAAGGGTTTGTACACACATTTAAATTTAGTATCTATACCTTTTTGAATACAATAAACACAACTTATATTCTTTTTTTCGCTTACCCGAGAGTAAAAGTCGCAGGCAGTCCGCGACATAACCGAGCACACAAAAAGCAGTATTAACAACATTATATATTATCTTTCTCTTTAATTATATTATTATAAATCGCCTCTCGTTGCTTATCTGATAGCGGTAAGCGGTAAAGGATATTTTCAGGTTTTCTAAAAATGTTGGGGTTTCTATTCACCAAGTTCTGAGTGATGCGGATTTGGTCAATTTCCTTTCCAAGCCTTTCCAACTCTTCAAGTTGTTGCTCGTCCTTGCTTTTTTCTCTTTTATTTTCCATGATATATAATAGCGGATATAAAAAATGCCACGACACGAAAAACCATTTTTTACGTATTTTAACGAAGCTAAACGCGAATATAAGTATTTATTTACAAACGAAGAGGCTGATTGGGATGAACAAGTTTATGAAGGTGTCAATAATCAAGCCCGCGAGAGGCTTAGAGCGGATAGATTTTTGGATGCTTTAACAAAAAGAGGAAATACTATGGAGGATTTAAAAGATAGGATTACCGCGTTGGACAATAAGCAAAGTATTTATGTAAATATGAATTACGATGAACTGAAAGCACACCTTTGAGATGACGGCATTGATATGAAAGAATTTGAAAGAAAACACGGAACCGCCCCCATGAACGAACAAATGATTGAAATGCGAAAATTAGCCATGGCTACCGATAAATATGATATAGCGCACATAGAAGACAATATCCAGCAAATGAAGCGTGATATAGCACAATTGGTAAAACAAGAATATAAAGAAGAAGCCTTAAAACGATTAACCGATAAGGGTTTAACGTATATGAAAGAAAAAGGCAAAGCGGACAAAACTCGCGTAATACGAAGAGAGGATAGAGCGCAAGCGGAGCAGGATTATAAGGAATGGAAAGAAAACCGAGAAGAGTGGGAGAGAAAACACCCAGATGATGCTTCAATAGAAGCAAAGATAGGTGACGAACACAAGATGCTTGTGCCACGAATAGGTAATGACCCCCGAAGTGTAGAAAGATTTGTTAATGCTATTATTAGAAGTATTCAGGAGATAATTATGAGCCCCAGACTTAACAGATTACTTAACCTTGTTACAGGTGTTGGGCGATATGGTGTGAGAAGGCTAGCGTGGGGGCAGATATTGAGATTAATTGCCAACAATCCACAACTACGTGCGATGAATGTTGGATTACTTGGAAGAAGAAGAGCAGATGCTTTCAATGCCCTTTTGCTAACACTAGCGAGAAATGAAGTGCCAGAGGGTTTGCCTCCGCCTAATCCTCGTTTAATCGCAAGCGGACAGCAAAGATTAGGGGATTATGTATTAAGAGAATATGCGCACAGATTAGCCACTGGAATAGCGTCTTTGAATGCGTGGGGCGCATTTAAAACAGGCGTAGAGACTATGTCAGTTCTCGGTCTTGGAAAAGCACTTAAAGAAATATATAGAACATGGTCTGCTCAACCAGATGCTCTCATTAAGTTGGAAGAAGAACGAATTCATACTGAGGGAAGTAATTATAATGGCGGGGGCACACGAGTGGAAAGCCGTCTCCAATTAGAAGATAGAACTCGTGGCAAATTTCCTTACATTCTCCCAGCAGATGCTTTGGATTTAGTTGCTTTTGAACATGATTTATTGTATGCGTCTGGCGACAAGAATGTCCAAGACTTTGCCGATAAACGATACTTTGAAAGAATTACCAATATGAGTGATTATCTAACGAGTAATGGATTGGCTACGGCCGAAGTTGCCAAGAGTATTTTTGACAATTACAACTCAAGGTTTTCAAAAGCGGATATATCTAGAATGGCCTTGGAAGCACAGGGAATGGTACGTGGCGGAGTATCTTTTTGGGATGCGATGAAGTTTTGGAAAACTATCAAAACCACTCCTCCAGATGCGAAGTATAATGGATTTATAGGTGATGTAGATAAAACGTTAATGTCCATGATTGGGGTTATGAAAAATGTAGGCAGTTTTGATAAGGATGCGACATTTAAAGTAAATAAAATAGCCAATCCTACTACATTCAGCAAACAATATGAAAACTTGGTAAATTCGTTTAATCAAATGGTGAAATCACAAGAAAAAGCGGATGGTGTGAAAGGATATTCTCTTATCGCACCAGCGAATGAAACTACAATTAATAATTTTATAGAAAAAATAAATACAAAAGATATTCCACCAAGTATAGAAAAAGATATAAATCTTAGTGTTGAAGTCCCGATCGCATACTCAGACGATATGGTAGTAGCAGATACTATTGGACTGGGCAATAACTTGCTCATACTTGATGATAAAGGTGCCCAAACGAGGCACTTAAAGGGATTTGTTAAATCGTTGAGAGCGAAGACTGGAAAGAAAATTAAACTTTCTAATTATGACGATCCAAAAGTTGGATGGGAAGAGGCCATTAAACAGGCACTAAATCAAGGTGCTAGTATATCAGACGTAGCAGATGCGGATGACATTTTGGATAAGAGAATTTACGAAGAAATGCGGGGTAAATTAACTCCAGACCAAATGAAGCAATTAGAAGATTTAGAATTGAGGGATGCGAGCGTGCCAAGAAAACAAACACCAATACCAACTCAACCACCGCAAACCATGCCACCGCAAACCATGCCACCGCAAACCATGCCACCAGCACCGCAAACCATGCCACCGCAAACTATGCCACCAGCACCGCAAACCATGCCACCAGCACCGCAAACAACACAAGCACCAGCACCACCAAATCCACAACCAGAGTATGAAGGAGGTGTTTATAAAAGTGGAACAAAACAGGGGCTCCCATTCTGGGAGGAGAAAGTTAAAGATGAAAAACTCAAAGAAATGATGAAAGAATACAAATTTTCAGATGACCCAGACCCAGCAACAACACCAAATCAAGCCATGGTTGATAGCATGAGAAGCATTGACCAATTGGTTGATAAACTTATGGGTAAAACTCCCGCCGATGAAAGAGAAGATATGTTAGCACTTATTCGTTTTCTAATGCCAAGCGACCAAAATGGAGGTATCGGCACTTCACAAACAAACCCACTTATTAAAGGCAACGAACTAAGACGCGATCGCATGCTAGACACCAAGAATGATTTTGAATTGCTAGATAACACACGTTATGGCAACACAAATAATCACTTTATGTTGAATAGATACAATAGAGCAGTCATCCAGACCAGAATGAAAGACAAAAGAGCGTTTCCAAAAATGAAACGAAAACTGACCAGAAACTTCCCTGCTGAAATCCCGCGACAAGTTCAAACTCGTCCAGAAAGAAAGGATTTTAAACCGCTCGTCAATCCTCCAAGTAATTATGCTTTTGGTAGTCCTTACTCTCCTTATTTCTATAATTACGCTTCACCACCTCAACCCTTTGGTGCCGAATATGATAATTATAGATACAATCCAAACTATTTTCAAAACCCATAATATAGTATATCTTATAATATAAGATAAGTTGATTTAAATTAAATCAACTTTAGATGCCTAAATCCATACGTAGAGGATTAATAGCAAACAAGTTGCCACGAAAAACACTTTTGAAGCAGAGTCTGGAGAAGACCAACATAAAAAAAGCACACGAGGAATTTACTATTGACAGGCCAGTAATAACAGAGTTAGACAGCCAAAAAACCGCCCAAATTTCACAATGACTTGGAAATACAACCAATTAAAACACAAAGAGATAGCGTTGAATTGCTCCCTATTCAAAAAGAAGGAATATTGCCAGCAATCGGGACTATGGTTATATGCGCAAGCACTGGCGGTGGTAAATCAGTTATGATTTGTAATCTACTCGCCAAAAAGAACATGTTGAAAGGTTTTTATGATAGAATAGTAGTCTTTTGCTTAAGTCCGTGTCCGATTTTGGAAGACACTCTCAAGTTAAAAAAAGAAGACATAATCAAAGAAGACCGCCCAGAACTAATGCGCGAAATATTAACTAAACAAAAAGAACTAATTAAAACTAAAGGGTTTAAGAAGGCACCAAAAATACTATTGTTGTTGGATGACATAGCACAGAGTAAAACCTTTCTCAAATCAGAAGTGCTTACCGAGTTGTTTTTTGCTTCAACACATGCTAAGGTGTCAGTCTGGGTAGCAACTCAGAGTTATACACAACTCCCGCGAAGAATAAGAATTAATTGCCATTGGATGATTATTTTTAATGGAGTAAGGCGGAGCGAACTTGACAGACTGGCAGATGAATATGAAAGTCCTTTTCTCACCAAAAAAGAATTTTACAATATGGTTAAGTATGCTACGGCAGAACCTTATTCATTTCTAGCAATTAATAATACGGCTAGTGATAGAACAACCCAGTTTAGAAAGAATTTCTCTACTATATTGCGATTAAATAAGGATAGAGAAATTAAATGGTTTTTTTTTCTCCATAATATATGACATGACGGAATCAACTAAATTATACAAGACTTGCTATCAACAAGCAATCGCTATTTGGTATAAACAAAATGCGCAAGGGAAATTCGTAACAATTCGTAAGGGATCGCCCGAATACTTAGCAGTAAAGACGATAGAAGCGGATATTAAGAGTGGCAAGATTAAGTGTCAATTAAAACCAAAAGTAAGCAAGAGGAGTAAGACCAATGAACAGCAACTAGACCAAATGCCAGATGAAGCATTAAAAAGAAAAATACCAGACATAGAAACCGCAAAAACTTCATTGCCTAAACCAAATGCCAAACCTATTGAGATGTCTCCAGCACTTAAGATTGAACAATCTTTACCCAAATCTGTCAATCCCACTCCTGTTGCTGTGCCGAAACAAACTACCACAACACCCGCAAGTAAGATAGAAGCAATGGAGGATGCTTCTAAGGAAACTCCGCCACCACCTAAGGAGGTTACTGAAACTAATGACATTGATGTAAATCAAGCCATAGCGGATTTAAAGAAAATGAAAGAGGAAAGAATTACACACCAGAATTTACAGATTATGAAAAAAATAATTAATGGTAATTGATAAAATATATTTTAAAGTTGATTTAAATTAAATTAACTTATATTATATAATGATTAAAAACTCCAGTGCTTCAAATCGTTTGCAGATTGACTTTATTAAGAAGATAAATGAAGCAAACCGACCAAAAAGTGATGGGTTTCAACTAAACCAGTTTGAATTGTGGAGTAGTCATGGTGCCCCATTGGTTAATCAACCATTGACCGAATTTGGCGATCTTGTCCCGTATGAGAAGAGCACTCTTCAAAACACATTAACAGACATTTCTGATAAAAAAGAAAATGCGGATGTTGTTGATTTGGACACTGCTGTTAGCAGTTTGGCTTATTTAAAGAAAGCAGTTGAGAATGCTGAGGCAAGAGAGTTTCAATTGACTTCACCACAAGACACAAGACTTGACAATATACAAAAATCTGTTGATATTATTAAACAATCCGTTTCAGGTGAATAAATAATTATTTTTAATTTCTATTATTATTTTTTTAGTATAGTAGCATCGTGAATTTTATCACCTCACACCCCACACACAAAAATGGAAAAAAAGGAGATTGAAGTTACTGAGGAGTTGATGACCCTCAACAACCTCAGATATGAGTTTCCAGCAAGTCTGGCGCTCTCTGAACAGGGAAGTATCTTTAAGAAGAACTTCGCCGACCAGCAGACTTACGGCAGTGCGTCGGGAACTGAAATGATTTTTACATTACAAGCAAGCACTGATTTTGTTTATGGAAAGAATTGCTATTTGTCGTTTGACATTAAAGCAGATGGTGCTGATACTAAAGCAAATAACGATTGCGCTATTGGTTTTCAAAACACACCAGCAACCGCTATTTTTGAACGATTTTTGCTAGAAAGCAAGGATGGTAGCGAACTTGAACGAATTGAAGATTTGAATAAATTGGTGAGAAATATTCTCCCGTGGCATTACCCTTTTGATTATCGCAGGCAGGCACAGATGGCGGGACAGAGAGAAAATGTTGAAGTTAATGCTAATATTACCGACACTTCAGTTACTAATTTTGCCATTAACACTCCTACGGCCGTTGGCACTGGTAATTTATTGAGGGTTTGTATTCCTCTTCATTACTTCTCGGGAGTGTTTAACGAAGAAACTCTCATTCCTCCCTCTCTAATTAGTGGTATGAGGCTTCGTTTGACATTTGCTCCACCTCAGGAAGCATTGACAATTATTGGATCTGCCACACTGGTGGGGTTCCCGATGAGTTTGATGGTTCCGCTTTGACTTTCACCATATCAAATCCAGTTGTTATGTTGGAGACATTCTCTCTCGCTCCTAGTGTCCAGAGAAATGTTATGGAACAGATGGGAAGCAAGGATGGGCTCCCATACACTTATGAAACATATTACAACCAAAAGGCGAACCCGGGGACATCGGATGATTTTAATCTTCAAGTGAATAAGGCCGTTGCTCGTGCTCAGTGCTTGTATATCGTCACGCAAAACGTGCTCGCTGATAATGCTAGTATTGATAACCTTGGAACTGCTCAAATGCCTTATAAGCAGTATCAGTGCCGTATTGGTGATTGGTATGCTCCGCAACAGAAGATGGAAATAGGAGGAAGTACCGATAGTCTGGCGGCAGTTCAACGAGGATGTGCCGAATTGTATATTAACAATCTTCAAGCGACTATGGGCATTCGTGATGCTTACATGTCGTCATCTGTTTCTCTTGAAAACTTTCGCAAATTTTATGCTCCCAGTGGTTCTACTTACGCAGACAATAACGGAGGATTTGCTACCATTATTCAAACTCTTAATCAGTCGCCCCACATTGGAGCATCTGGGATTGCGGTTAATAACTCACGAACTGCGGAAGTCACTCTTCGTTATGCGGCCGATTATAATGTTACTCGCGCCATCACTGCTTGGTTGAAATATGTTAAAGTCGCGGCTATCTATCCATCTCGTGCCGTGGTCAAACAATAAAAAAATTAAAAATTAGAATAATATATAATTTATAATATAGCAATGTCTTTTACTATCTCCAATCTTGAAGACGAAAAGCGCACCCGCAAAAATTTCCTTCTTCGCGTCTCCTCAAGCGATAAAACAGAATCAAAATCCGCTTCTACTCACAATGGCCGTTTCGTCGTTGATTTACCAGCAACTGGTCGTAATATTGATATAATCAGTGCTTATGTCGTTAAAAGTATCTCTATTCCACATGTTTTCCCAAACATACCGAGTTATGCCAACACTCTCACATTGATTAAAACAACTGGATCGGCTACAAAAACGGCAATCGTAACAGCAAATCAATACACCATTGATACATTTATTACCGCTCTTCAAACTGCGATTAATTCAGCAATTACCCCCAACTCTGTAGTTATAACTTTGAACTCCGTTAATAAATTGAATTTCGCTTTCACTGGTGATACGTATGCTTTTGATTACGATAATAGCACGATTAGCGATAAGATAGGACTAACTGCTGATATCTCGGCGGCGGCGAGTAGCACGATGCAATCTATAGTCAATCTAATCGGTGAAACGGCCGTTTATGTCCATAGCCGTGCTTTAAATCAGTCTGGTTTAGTTGAAGCAAATGGTAATTTCTCTGTCGTTGGTAAATGTAATTTAGACAAGCCCTATGGAGTCCAGTGCTACTTTGAGAGTTCTAATGATGTTGCCGATTATGTGCCATTTAATACAACAAAAAGTTTAAGGTCTATTGATATTGTAATTAGAAATGCGGGCGGTGAAGTTTTGGAGGTTCCTTTGAACTTTGAGGTTTCAATTCTTCTCAAAGTCTATCATGCTTAATCCTATCGGTTTATTTACATTTGGACTATAATTTCCCTTATTATATATGATATTTTTGGATAATATAGATAAATTGTTTAAGTTGATAACGGCTGTCAACGAGTGCCGTTTGAAACAAAAAAAAGATATAATCCCGTGCGGGACTAACATGGATCAGTTTTATCGGTATTTAAGGAAATACCATGCACCAATTGTTGAGGAAATGACAAAAAAAACAAATATTAACAATCTAGCAGTAGAGATAGAAAAAAAGTTTGAAAGCCTGTATTTTTGAAAGTGTGTATTTTTGAAAGTGTGTATTTTTTTTTGTGTAAATTTGGTCTTCAATCCAGTTCAATGAAGCGTAAATGCTCGCCGTTCCACCGCTCGTTAATTGTGCGGATATGGTAAATGTTTTGCTTGTTCCTATCTTGATATTATATTGAGACAAATCAATGTATATGGACAAACCAGCAGACAACACATATGTAAATATCACACTTCCACCCGTTCTTGTTGTCCCCGCCGTATCAACCTCTGCCAATGATGTGTTTGTATCGTAATTGTTGTATGCTGGTGTGCCTCCTAATGTGGTATTAAGAATAATTCTCACAATACATGTTTTAGTATCCGAATTGCTAATACATAAATTCTCAAAGTAAATTATGTTATAATTCGTTTTGCTGTTGAATGTGGCGCGGTTTCTAATGGTAAATATGGCATTTTCAGTGGCTCCTATAGCTTTGACAGCATCATACGAGTTAGTTATAGCAATAGTCCGATCAATTTTCCCTTCAACCGCCAAAAACATACTCGCGGTTTTCATTACAACGGATTGAAGGCTTGACGAATACGCCTTCGCATAAACAGCAAACGCCGCCTGATCCAATGATGGAGTAGTAGCAGTGCTCGCGTATTTAATCGCATGAATTATCTCCATTCGTCCAGTGCGCGGGTTTTCAATTTTAAATGTAATTTGACCGCTACCCAGATATTGGACGACTATTTCAAACACGTTCAATTTAGTAAAATCAATCGTGGGGAAGTTTCCCGTATTATCACATTTATCAACATTCCACGCATACTGACTAACCACATTTTCAACACTCCCCGCCGTTCTCACAACTGACATTCCCGAGTTTGATCGTCTAAAACATAAATTGTCTGCTGGTGTGCCTATGCCAATGTCGCAATTGAAAGTAGTCGCGGCGGTAGATGTTGGGAACAATGCGGAAAATCTAGCAACCAAGCCCATGCCACTTCTATATTTTGCTCTCTCTATAGTCGTAATCTGTGCGGTTGAATTACCTGAGGCCGATGTGGTCAAAACCGCCATTGAATTAGCAGTTGATACCACCCCGCCGTTTGTTTCTGTTTTGTCAAAGAACCGCGTATTGATACCATATGTAAATACATTTTGCAATACTGGCGATAAAGTGGCCGTTCGCAATTCTCCGAAGGCCGTTGTAGGTAAAGCATCTTTAATATTATCTATTGATAAAGAAGAAGATGACGATGTAGTCGATGACGATGGAGTGCTCGTGCTTTGACCAAAAAGGTTCATTTTTATTATATATGTAAGTCTTTTTTTTTTCAAAAATAGACTTTATAATATAAAACATGTCAGTTATTATTAAAGAATTGCCCGCGGATATCGTTGGCCACATTAAAACCTTTGTCTATTTGGAAAACATAAAAAATATCAACAAAGGGACTTGTGATATATGCGGACTGGCACCCACATTTCAATCACATCCGCCTATAATCGCCGTAAATGTTGATAGTGTGGATTACATAGAATGGTTCACCATATGCTCCGTTGCATGTTTCAGGTGGGAGAGTAAATACAGGAAGCAATACAGAGTGCTAAATACAGGAAGCAATACAGAGTGCACCCATTGATTGTGGTTAAGTATTAGCCTTCTTTTTAATTCTCGCACTTCTCCGCACTGGTTGCTTCACTTCTTCTGGTTGTTTTCCTTCTTCTGGCTTTTCCTTCTTCTGCTTTACAAACTCATTGACGAGCACTGCTCCTATCCCGCTTAATTGTCGTAGTTTAGTATTTGTTATTTGCCCTTCGTAATCGTTCCATATTTTTTCCAATAATTCAAGTTTATCTGCACGGCTCGCTCTCTTTCCTAATGGTTCATATTTGCTTTCTTCTTCTCCGTTTTCGCTAATATTATTTAAATTCAGATATAAATCTATCTTTCTTCTTAACTCTTCAAGTTCTGTTTTAATCCCTTCTGCTTTAATCTCCTCAGGATCGGCCACATTTACCCACGAATACGAAAAATTTGTCATCATATCGCCGTGTCCCAATACATTGCTTACCCATGTGTTAAAATTCTCTAATTTCGGAATTAGAATAAGATAAACTTGCATACAACTTTCTCAGCATACTGCTCTTCTGTTTATAGTTCTCCAGCCACGGAAAGATTTTAATTATTCGTTTGTTTAACTCATTGTTTTTTGTTTCTCTAATTGCCCGTCATCGTTGATAATAACCGCTTTCTTTTTCTTGAAATGATTTCTAATTGAATTTACTTTATCAATTACAAATTCGGGAGTAAAAAGAATAACTGGCCTTTCTGTCCAATTCTTCTTTTGCCCCTCCCGTTTCTTCGCTAGATTATTCACTCTTAACCAACTCGGCTTATCAGGGATTAATTCATATGTATTCTTATCAAATATCTCTACGGGGCGGGCACCAGTTGCTATCATTAATGATAGCAGTTTCATATAGACATCATCGCTCATGATCATTTCATTCATTTTCGCCATCACATCCCGCACATCTATTTGTATTTTTTCTTCATTTTTCTGCTTCACATCTTTCTTGTATCCTTCTACGATTTCAATTCTTTCATCTTCGTTCAAATTGAAGTATTTATCTAGTTTGGACATTTCATAAACTTTTTCACTTTGATTTGGTTTAATTGCCTTCATTCTAACTTCAGATATTCGTTGTCGTCTTGATTGTAAATTTGGATAAATTATGACATATTTAGGGTAAATAACTTTTAATGTTTCCAGTGCTTCTTCGTCAGTAGTTTTATTAGAAAATAATAACATTATAGAATTATGGAAGGCGATTGACGGCTTATGGTCACTATCAAAATGATTAGACACTACATTATAAATTTTTTGTTCGGTGTCTGCTACTTTTAGTTGCCTCACAAACTTTCTATCACTCTCACTCCACATTGGCCAGTGTATATACAACAAGTCTATATTTTTTCTAAGTCAGAAATAATATCAAAGGCGATTTAATTAACGAATTTGAACCATCCAATTGATTTGAGATACCCCATTCTTCAACTTGGCCAAGGCAGTGATGCTGTTGTAAATGACCAACTCTTCATTTACCCCACTACCCTTTGACACCAAAAAAAAACATCTGTATTTCGGCTCTTTGATGCTGTTATCCATCTTCGCTCTCGCATAGAAACAACTCGGGTCTTCACGACGAGATGACTTACTGCTGAATAACTTGACAGACTTGAGGGCGTTCACGAAAGTCTTTTTCATTTCAACAAAACTCGCAGTAGAAGTGAGAGTGACACGATCTGGAATGCCGTTGAAACTAACCCACGGACGAGGAATGACTTCCTTGCCCTCTGCAGGCGAAGGCGAAGGTGAAGGCGCGACGGCTTTGGCTTCTGGTTCATCCTCCTCCTCCTCCTCCTCCTCCTCCTCCTCCTCATCGCGTGGCATCCCCATGGCCTCCATCTCATTGATCAATTCTTCCGACATGACCTACCCACACATCAAAAAGCACAAAAACACATATGTGGGTAGTGCCTTGAAGCCGTTCTAATCAATAAACTAATCTGTGCTTTTTATAAATAAACTAATAATGAGAAGGGTTGTAGCATTGTTTGTTGTCTATCGTGTTGCTTAAGGAGAGGTGAGCGGGTAGGCAGATGCACAACACAAACAAGGCTACTCTAATCCTCTCTCATACATCTATACATATTCCCATCATCGTTGTTCATCAGACTATATTCTGATTTAACTTGGACTGGGATATGTGCTGAATATCTAATGTAGGATTGATTGAAAGAAAGTTTTTCGTTTTCAATCCCTCTAAGAATTCTATCTTGGACAACTTTGCTAAACTCGCTCCTATGCTCTCTCCTCCACTCTTTGAATAATTTTCTTTCTTTTTCAATCCTCCTCAATTCATTCTTTCTGTTCCTATCATATTCTCTATCCTCCTCAACATTATCTCTTTCATTATCCAATCTTCTAATCATAATGTCAATTGCTCTCATTTTGGTTAGGTCTGGTTTCATTTTCTCCTTCAATAATTCTATTTCTTTATTTGCTTTGGCTACTCTTTCTTCACATCTTATTCTATACTTCTTCAAATTAGTCTTACTCTCCTTCGTCGTCTTAAAGACATCAATCCATTCTTCAATCGTTCTGTCTTCCCTACTTACTAGGTTCTCACTCATTCTGTTTATGAGGATGTTCTGGCAGTTTTGCCCGCTTGTCTGGCGGGCAGGCGGGCAGGCGGGCACACTGCATTGTTTTGCCCGCACACTTTTACTGAAAAATAATAATAATTTTTTCCATTTCTACGTGTCGTCCCTGCTCCACTTTTTTCCAGATTATCTCTTAAGTTGGATGTGTATGTTTTTATGGTTGTAATTGTTGCCATCATTTCGCATCAGGGTCGGGTAGATGAACGGGTAGGGTGCTCACACACGGTTTTCCGTGTCGTGGGTTCAATTCCCGTTTGTTAACACCGGTTACTTGGTGCTTTTTTTTATTTTTTTTGTCATATTACCTTTTTACTTTTGACGGAGCGGTGTGATGAGTTTTCTTTTGAGGTGCTTTACTTGTTTATTTTATTTTCCTTTATGGGTTTTTATTTTTTGCAAAAATTTAGCAGTCATTATTAATTTGTTATGTTGTTTTCATTTCGTTTTTCCGTTGTTCGTTGTGTGGATTTCCACTGGATTTCCATCACCACACATTGGATAAAGGTCGGACGACTGCGAGAGAGAGCAGAGGGAGATTTATTAAAATTCATCTTCCTGCCCCCTGTCCGACCTTTGGCCTCGGGAGCCGAAACCCTTTTATATAGGCTATACTATTTTAGTAGAGACTATATATTTTTTTTTATTTTTCTTATAAAAGGTTGGACACCTTGGACAAGTAAAAAAAGTATTAATAGTAAGAATAATAATATACAAAATCCTTTAAAAAACATAATAAAAAGTGTCTAACCTTCAAAAACTGAGGTCGGACACGGCCAACGTAGGGGTTGGACAGGGGGTAGGAAGCGGTATTTAATAAAAACTCTCTCTCCCGTGCTCATATACACAAAAAGAAACAGGACTGCTTTTTGTGCTCAACAAGCACTACATAAGCACTACATTTTTTACTCTCACAGTATCCCCCCAACCCCCCGTTTCAACTTCGTTGAAACCGCCCCCCCTTCCCCCCTATGGTCATTTGTATATATAAGTGTTGTCTATCCGCAAAGTATGAAAAAAGCCGTTAGAATGTGTAAAACCTTCAACGGATACAACGAAAAAAGTGTCCAACCCTTATGAAAACTATCAAATGTTTTCTAAAAATCAACAAACTAAGCACATTTAGAAAGAATTAAGACATATTAAGCACATAGTCCATATAAACTTTCTTTATATATATTTTTATGTAGTAAAAATATGGACTATGTGCTTAATATGTCTTAATTCTTTCTAAATGTGCTTAGTTTGTTGATTTTTAGAAAACATTTGATAGTTTTCATAAGGGTTGGACACTTTTTTCGTTGTATCCGTTGAAGGTTTTACACATTCTAACGGCTTTTTTCATACTTTGCGGATAGACAACCCTTATATATACAAATGACCACATATACATATACATGTACAATGGCTCGCGCAGGCGCTCGCGGGATCGAGGGCGCTCGCGGGACTGTAGCTCACGACCAAGGTAAGCTTCAAGTATATATGTTATATTTATAATGACATAAACATATACATATAAATGTACATATACATATACATAATATTATACATGTACATATACATATACATATACATACATATACGTATACAATGTCTCGCGCAGGCGCTCGCGGGACCGTACAAGAAGTTCTCTCTATCTCTCTCTCTCTCTCTCTCTCTCTCTCTCTCTCTCTCTCTATCTATCTCACAGACACACACTCTCACTCTTTCTCTTTCTACCTTTTCCGTTTGCTGTGCTGCTTTTGGGTAATTGCTTTTAACCCCCGTCTGGATTATGATTACTACATCTACCGTCTACCCATCTACCGTCCACCCGTGTACCCATCTACCTTCTACCCATCATGTTTCTTTGTTCTTTTGCACTAAGGCGGAGGCTGCAGGACGAAATGGCAGCGCAACAGCGTATGACCGATGCGTTGTTTAAGATGGGGGTAGCTCTCTCTCTCTCTCTCTCTCTCTCTCTCTCTCTCTCTCTCTCTCTCTCTCTCTGCTAACTTCCTTCGCGTCGCCTTTCTCTATCTACTATGTCATACATGGATGCATTATCTCTCTCTCGTCCTTTGCTAAATATAGGCTTGGAGGCGACCGTAGACCCTGGTGTTACCGGCCCATGCGTGGATAGGGCAATGGCCACTGATAGTAGTAGTGGTAGTAGTGGTAGTAGTGGTGGTGGTAGTGGTAGTAGTAGCAGTAGTGGTAGTAGTAGTAGTAGTAGTAGTAGTAGTAGTAGTAGTAGTACTAGTGGTAGCAGTAGTAGTCGTAGTTGTCGTTTCCCTTCCTTGCTTTCTCCCAGTGATAGTAGTAGTGGTAGTAGTAGCGGTAGTAGTAGTGGTAGTAGTAGTGGTAGTAGTAGCAGTAGTAGCAGTAGTAGTAGTAGTAGTAGTAGTAGTAGTAGTAGGGGGTGGGGGGGGGGGGTGGGGGGGCACCAGTAAATGGTTGGGTGTCTGTTTGTTATAGGTTGCTCTGTGCGTTGGCAGAGGGTGCTAGAGAGCTAGAGGTGAGAGATTCTCTCATTACCGGGAAAGACGGGGAAGTTAATGAGTTTTATGATGAACTCTATATGGATATTCAGGGTTTCGTCATTTCCATGGCACATAAATGGAATAACCCTTTTGCGAGGGGACTCGTTGCGGGATTTCCTCATCTTAGAACTCAATTACTGGAATATCGGGAATACTTGCAACGGATAGGGGTAGAGGGGGAGAACGTCCGAGACATTCCACTATCAAGACCTAGCACATCTTCCAACACTATCTCAAACACATCACCCCCATCTGAGAAAGATTGTGTCATAATGATGCATGAGAAAGAGGGAGATGAGAAAGAGACACCTGAAAAGAGTACGGCGGGGATGGTCTGGGTAGATGATAGTGGGACTAGCGAGTCGCAATCACCCCATAAGGATGTGTTCGTGAGAATGAAACATTACCCTCAGAAGTTCAAAATCGCGAAAGGGAGCATTAAAACGGAGTACAAGGGGAAAGTCTTGATGCAGCTTTCTGGAGCAAATGGAGAACCGAACCAGGTGTATGATTCCCACACAACGTACAACCCCCATTTGAGTTACGGTTTAGTGGCTACTTCTGCCTGGTTGAAACGAGGACTGGCTGTAGACCATCAGAACAACCAGGTGGTTGTGCTTAAGTCCCCAATCCATATCGAGGAAGAACAGATTGTAGCTAGAGGCAGATCTTTGCTTAACAATCTATTCGTCTTTGATCCCCCGGCAATGCTCCCTCTGGACCCAAACCAACCATACGAACCAGTCCCCCTTGAAAAGCAGAACGTGAAAGTAGAGAAAGAGGGAGCACCGTCATCCACTGTCACATTCTGACTTCCCCCTCGACGTCCTGCAAACCAACAACTCTTCCCGTGTACAATGATGTATTCCCATGTTTATGCGGATGGAGGTGTCATGACAATAAATCATATGTCCCGCATTATTGCGAAATAAATACGGAGAGGGGTGAATATTGTTCGCAGAGTTTGGTTTGTTGTTTAGTCATGCCAAATGATTTATGTTCGCACACCTTACGAACTCATGAACATGATGTTGGTTGTCAAATGTCAAAAGCATTAAACCCTGTTGTCCGACCCACACATAGTTAGCATATCCACGCTACTGTCTTTCACCGCATGTGTAAACATAGAGGGGTAAAAGCTATGGAAAGAATGGATCATTACATGGGGGTGAAGATAGTAGGGGTAGGATGGCGAGAAAGGATTATGAAGTGTGAACACTGCTTAAGGAATAAAATAAAGAAAGCACATTTCCACAAAAACCATCACATTGTTGAACATCATTCCGGGGTTCATATTTCCATGGACACACAAGGATGGTGGAACACCATATCGTGGGATGGTAAGTCAAATGTCTCGCTTCAAATTTCGAGCTCGACTATTATTTACGTCATAAGAATGAATTTTTTCCGTGTTAAGGCAGTTTCTTTCTTTGAAAGACACACAAACCGGAAAGTCAAATTTATTACCTGTGACCAAGAATATGGTCGATATGAAACCTTCAGGAGTGGGTTAATGTCAATCAGCCTATCTTGATTGAGGCACCAACCGCCGAGAAACAGGAAGACTGAGTCTCAAAGATAGAGAGGTCTCACCAAACCAACGGTGGGCCTGCTAGGGCGATGCTTAGTGATGCTGAGCTCCCTCCCAAGTTCTGGACGGAGATGGAAAAAAACGCCACTTATATTAACAACCTCCTCCCGATAGCTAAAGGACCCTTTAAGTGTAAGTCCCCTTTCGAAGTCATTCACCGCCGGAAACCATACCTACATCACCTCCGCCCCACTGGTTGCGCTGCAGTGATGAAGGTTAAGACTCGGCGGGGGAAAGGCGAGAGAGGAAAGAAAGTTATCTTTTTAGGTTACGAACGTAATACCGGGTATTATCGTGTTTATGATCCCGTTGCGCGTGCAATATACGGTAATGTCCGGGATGTTATGTTCGATGTATGGAAACTGGGTAGACGAGAGGCTTCCAAAAACCTCGAAGGAACAGCAGATGATGGTATGTTTTCGGTCGGATGGAAATCGGCCACACCCTCTGCTGTTCTGCCCCCAGTCGATACACCGCCCAAGAAGAATGTTAGCTTCGAAGTACCGGAAACTACATATAGCGCATCTACCTCATCTGCTGTAGTTGCTACTAGTAATAGTGAAAGTACTGAGAATGCCCCCATTACATCTACGACATCTCAGAAAGGACCTGAAAGTGATGATGAATCGGTGATCGTTGCAAGCGATAGTGACGAAGACGATGCCCCAAGTCATGATTTCCATAATAATCTCCCTGAACTTATTCCCCCTAACCCGTCTTCACGGAATCTAGGGAGCATGGGTCAGGGGGAGAAAGGTGTCAAAGTAGTGGGAAAGAGGGGGAGAAAACCCAAACTTAAAGTCATCTTGTCTGGGAAGATCGTCCAGATCCCGGCAGGGGCTTTCGGGGAAGAGTGGGCTAAATCCACTTATGGAAATAAGTGGGATTCCACTTTACGGAAGGGAGTTACTCTTGAACCGTCTGCCCCGGTTGTCAGAAGAAAAAAACGATTCCCAGCCCACAACGTTAAGTTTGATGATGGCGTTACGGAGAAAATAATCGATTTTGAGATCATGAAGTACGCGATTTCAGGGGGAGCAGTTCCCCCTTCTCTTGTACCGCAGGCTATTATTGAACCGGCACGCCACGACCCCAAATTGTAACCAGTGAATTCGGCCATGCCGAGGGGGAGAGAGTCAGGATAGCTGCGGAAAAGGACAAATATCCCCCGGGATGGAGATCTCATGAGCAAGGAAACATTTTCAGGAGAACGTAATCCCCGGGAGAACCAGAAATAAACATATCTCGGTCTGTGCAAAAGAAGAGAGAATCAATTATTGTCTGGTCACCGAGCATATTCCGGAATTTCCCGTCGTCCAAAAGCCGAAGGATAGGAGACAAGCGCGAGAGACAGAACTAAGACAGCAAGAGGAGCTCAAAGCATTTGAATGGAGAGAAGAGAGCGAGGCGAGAAGGTCAGGCAATCCCATTATCCCTCTAAAATGGATAGACACAGTTAAGCAGCAAGGAACGAGCGATGAGTATCATAAAGCTAGGATCACCCTTAGGCAGATCTCCTGAAAGCGGGCCTGCAGTATGACTCCAAACGCACATACTCACCCACCGCACATCACCGCACTATCCTTCAGAATCTCATCATTGCTTATGCTGCCTGCTTCGGAATAGACTTGTGGCTGATTGACTTCACCACTGCCTACTTACATGCCAAAATGCCTTATGACATCTATGTCAAACCCCCCGAGTTTTGAGATAGAAGGTTTTGTTTGGCTCCTCAGGAAGGCACTTTATGGTCATCCTAAGGCAGGGAGATTGTGGTATGATTTAATGTCGAGGGTGTTGATTACTTTCTCCCTTGACCGGGCTTCTTTTATCAAGCACGCCAAAGACCCCATAAGTACTCAACTTCTCTCTTTCCACGTAGATGATGGTCTGCATGCTGCTGATGAAGCCAGACACATAAGTCTTGTAGAGAGCATGAAAAAGCATGGCTTCAGGTGTAAGAACTTAGGGAAGGCCACGGAATTCAAAAACATCCAGATTGCCCATTCTGAAAAAGGGATTTTACGGCACCAACAAAAATATGAGCTTCTCATCTTAGATGAGTTAGATTATATGAAGATGCCTGCTAAGACCCCCTTCACATCAGAGAACCCTGCCCCCCTGAAAGTAGGACACCGCCTGCTCAAGTATGATCTTAGATGTTTGATCGGCATGCTTATCTTTCTTGCTGTTCACACTCGCCCTCTCTTGATCTGTCCTTTGAGTATAGCTGCGAAACAACAAGTCCCATCTCCTGAAATATCTTATGCCATGGTTCACCGTATGTTCCTATGGTTGCTGACCCCTAGAGCCCTATATTTCAAACGGGGTGATAGGAGGTTGGTCAAGATGTTGACCGAAGGGTTCTTTTTCCCCAAGCCCCCTAAATCCTGGAAACCTGCAGAGGGACCATCGGCCACCGAAAGGGCACTTGAGCTTTACTCGTGTGAGGTCACGGAAGTCAATGCCTTCAGCGTCCCCGTTATCGCCAATGTCGAAAAGTTGATAGACGAGCATCCTCTTGTGGGGTACGTCGACTCAGACTTTGCTGGAGAAAAGGTTGCGAGGAAATCCCGTTCCGGGTATATCTTTCTCTTCAACGGGGCACCGGTAGCTTGGTTTTCTAAGCTTCAGACTGTCATAGCTCAATCCACCCTTGAATCGGAGACAGTATAAGCTAACGAAGTAAGTAAGGGAGTTGCTTGGTTGAGACAGTCCCTCCGTGACATCGGTTTGCCCATAAGAGGTTTCACCCCCTTGTTCGAGGACAATGAGGGGACCATCATCCTCTCAGAGAGGGGTTAGGGGAGTCGAGGACCAAACATATCGATGTCAGGTACCACCTGCTCGAGAAATTTGTTAAGAAGGGAGTTATCAATTGCAAGTTGTTCCGGGTACCGTCGGAGGAAAACATCACGGATTTATTTACCAAAATAAATTTCACGTACGAAAAATTCAATTATCTGGCTGACCAAATCTTGGTGAAGTTGGTGAAGAATTTCTCGCAAAGTTTGGTGTTAAAATCGCGTTGTAAGTACCGGGTATTCCCCGCATAAATATTCACGCTATGATCATTTATAATTATATCCTCGGAAGCGGATCGTATTAATTCTCGTATATTATATTTCTCGCATACTGTACATTGGGGGGAGTGAGGTGACTTGAGCGCGTCGCAGCGTGACGTTTAACGCGCGTCCAGCGACACCATACCTCCTTGCAGGAGAAGAGGCAATATGCCTGGACTTTCAACCTTTCTCTTTCCCCCCCCCCCCCCCCTCATTAAGACGTATTAACCATTTAGTTGCATAACTCCGCTAAGTCTAGGGGGAGGAAGAGAAGCGCCCGCGAAGCTGGATCAGTGGCGGGGAAGAACGATTCCAGTCCCAGCAATTTAGCAACATAATTACTAAATATGTGCTTGTTCCCGTGCTGGTGTAAGCTCGGGAATACGCACTACCTCTGAGTTCGTATTGACTATATCGAGAATTATTTCTAATCACACTATTATTCTATATAAAAACCTGTAAGAGGCCAACATGGAGTCCGGCTGGTCGGTGAACGTGCCACATGGGAATGTGGAACAACACGGATGTACGTCAGACCAGTCGGATGTACCAGACACGCCAATAATTACAGATATTGTGTCTTTGTCCCCACATATTATATTACTTTTGTCACTTTTATATATCCCCTTACGGGAAGCGCTTCCAAATTTTAGTTTTCATGTTATGATCATATGTGAATATATCATATATACACATATATATGTTCATATATATATTTATCAAACATTTATGTTATTACTTCTTTTTGAAGTTATTATCATATCTCTGTATTCTTATATGATACATATGTATGTGGTTATCGCATGTTTCTCTTACTCATTTGCGAGATACGGAGAGTAGGGAGTTAATCCTCTTCTCGTTGCGGGTAGGCCCGAATATACCACAGGCCCGAATATACCACAGGCCCGCTGCCTTGTACGTACTCTAGTTGATACGTACTCGCTGTAGATAGGAGGGTAGCCAACCCCAACATTATTTCTCGGAGAGAGTGAGGGTAAGAAAATCATGTTTTGAGTTTGTGTTTTCTGATGTTTCACAAAATAGTAGTAGGAGACGTAACTGAATTAGGAACGGTAGTAACTTAATATTAATTTACTTTGTTCCAGGGGGAGTGTTGGAAGTAATAATTAATTAATAGTTATGGACCGGCCGTATCGGAGTACCGATGTAGTTAGAGCAGTTACTTATGATCCGGCCAGTCAAGTTACATGGCGCGTCTGTTGGCGCCTTTTCCTCATTAAAGTTGTTGTAGTGTGTTGAGACTCGGTGTAGTAGCTATCATAGATTTTATCCATAACAGTAGTCTAACAGTTTGGTGAGGCTGAGCTTCGCAAAAACTACTGTAAAGTACTTGAAGGCTGGCTCAAGTCACGGTCCAACTTGTAGTTCAAGTGTCCAGGATTTGCTTCAGGGTAAAAAGTCACATCGGTTATGACTCTGGGTTCATTTTTCACCTGTTCACGTCCTTGGCGAGTCAATAAATTTACCGCTATGACTGTGTCACTGTAAAAAGGACAAACATGCAGTGATATGGGGAAAAGGGCAATTCATAGCCAAATCTTTAAATTGATTGTTTGAAGTCATTTCTGAACGAAATAGAAAACTAGTTAGTGAAGTCGAAACGTCGTGCAGAGGAGAATCTAACGGGCCGGTCAAAAAGAGTGAAAAAGTCAACGGTGATGATTTTGGCCGATCGTTAAATTGCTCAGTCTGATAGTTGTTACGTTTTCAACTGCACGTTAACAAATCATTTCATTGCATTTCTCGTTCGCTTTTCAGAAGATGAAAATGTTAACTATTGCCTTTTTCTCCCATATCGTACCACAGGAAATATTATCGATATGTCGAAACTCTGCAATCGCCTACATTTTGGCATGAGTCCAAGACGTAAAAATGGGCATTCCAACTGATTATTCTTTCTGAATTTTCCAAACACTTAATAAAGAAAATACTTGCCACTCGTAGGGATCATGGGATGAGCGGAAAGTTTAAGAGGAAAAATATTCTCTATGAAACATTGTTTGCGTAAAAATTTTAGTGTAGAATGGGCTTCAGCGGGAGGCAAAGCCGCGCTGCAAGAGGAGCAGCGGCCAGGGCTCGTCCGGGGCCAAGAAGAAGTCGCAGGTGAAAGGAGAGCCTGAAAAGAACACAAAAAAAGCATAAAGGGATAAGAAATCGCAGCTGGAAGCAGAGCACGGAAAGAGTGCAAGGAGAGGGAGAACAAAGGGGAGGGCAAAGAGGGGGAGGAAGACACTTGCAGAAATCTATAGGAACAACCACAGGTGCAGGGAGAGGGAAGAAGAGACAAGAAACAAAGAGGAGGTATAAATTCATCAGTGCAATGAAGGAAAATGAAAAAAGTATAATGTAATAATTTGGATAATACTGGTTGGTGGCAAATGTGATAGGTCGTTCAGGAGGCTCAGTGGCGGGCAGCGCACAAAAAATAAAGCAAATGTAACATAATCTGGATATTACGCCAGCAGCTGGCACCTGCGATGAGATCTTTTAGGGCGCCGAATGGTGCAGGTAGCGCATAACAAAATATATGAAATGCAACATAATATGGCTCGCGATCGGAAAATTTTATGCTGCTTGGTGGTTCCTCTAATGAGGTCTTTCATATATAAATGTAACATGATCTGGATAAATGTAACATCATATGGATATTTATGCTGGTTGGTGGCACCTGTGAAGAGGTTTTTCAGCGGGCCGAATGGCAGGTAGCGCATAATAAAATATACAAAATATGAGATAATATGGATATTGATGCTGGTCGAGGTCTTTCAGGAGGCCCAGCGCATAATAAAATATATAAATGTAACAGTAACATAATATGAATAGAATGTAACATGATATGGATATTGATGCTGGTTGGTGGCACCTGTGACAAGGTCTTTCAGGAGGCCGAGCGGCGGGTAGCGCATAACAAAATATATTACATGTGACATGATATGCGTATTTATGCTGGTTGGCGTCACCTGTGACGAGGTCCTTCAGGAGGCCGAACGGCGTGTAGCGCATGATAGAATATATTACATGTGACATGACATGGATATCTATGCTGTGGTTGACGCCACCTGTTACGAGATCCTTCAGGAGGCCGAACGGCGGGTAGCGCCGGCCCAGCTCTGCCAGCGCCTCCGAACAACGCCGCTGCACATACATACATGCATATACATACATACATGGATATACATACATATATACGTACATACACTTGTTTTGTTGTTGTTGTTGTTGTTGTTGTTGTTGTTGTTGGTGTTGTTGTTATCATTATTATTATTATTATTATTATTATTATTATTATGGACACCGTGATAGCCCAGTGGTCAAGTTCTACCATCTGGGCCCTGTCGCCAGTTCGATTCCCGTCGGTGCCACCAGTATTTTCATTGAACATACCGGTCCGTCTGGAAGTGTTGGAACTGCCCTTGCGGGGGTGTCATTAGAGCCTATCGTCAATTCTTCGTACTCCCCTCACGGGTGAGATGATGGAGGCGCATGTGCAGATTTGCATCAGCCATTGACAGAGAAGCACTATTATTATTATTATTATTATTATTATTATTATTATTATTATTATTCAGCCCAATGGCCTTACGGCGTTAAACTGTGATGCTAACTCAAAACCATTTGGTGGATGATGCTGGGGAGGAGGGTCGTTGGGCGCCTGTCGAAGATCTTAAACTCCGCTATGCCGGTTGA